>VZRF01010033.1:566358-854323 GCA_013396875.1 Vireo altiloquus
GGGGCTGCGGCGCCGGGCCGGGGCCGGGCTTCCCCCGCGGCCGCAGCAGAGCCGGGCAGCTCCCGGGCCCCGCCGGCGAGGAGGCACCGCAGCCGCCCCGGTGCGCTCGGCCCTCGCACCCCGCCCCGAGCCCTCCCAAACGCGCAGGGCGCGGACACGTACCTGCTTCCAGGGAGACGTTTCCCGCTGACGCCAGCCCCACCCCAGGCCTCGCCTGGCTTTTATAGAGCGGGAGCTGGCAGCTCCTGTCCTCCATTAGGCGCACGGGGCTGAGCAGCGGGTCCTCGGCAGACCCCCGGGAGAGCTCGGCAGCTCTGCGTTGCCCCGGGTTTGCTCTGCGTTGCCACCTCTGCCAGCCGGCTTCTCTCCAGCTCCTAGCCCAAAACTAGGCGCTGAGCAGCTTCGCGGCAGAAGAGCTAGAACCTCACGCCCCAAATCCGCCAGTTCCATCCACCTGTGCTAGCCATGCATGTGCCCGCGGAGGACGCGTTCAGCCAGCGAGGCACCTTCCGAGCGCTCTGCTCGCGGGGTGGTACAGGTTTGCGCGGGGAATCGCAGCGGATGCAAATACGGTTCGGCTCTTGTCACGCTTTCAATTTGGATTGTTGTTTTTGATAGGCAAATTTGGCTTCCTGTGTGAAGCACTGCCCTGTTTGCCTGGGGAAAAAAAAAAAAAAAAGTAGATTCAAGCAAAAAGCAGCAAAAGAGGTTTTGGTTTGGAACTCTTAATTATCCGGAAATCTTTGATCTAATTTCGGTTTATTCCCACCACAGTGGAATTTTATCTCTCTCTGCTGCAATCACAGGAAATGGTTCTGCAGTGCCCGGAGACTCAAGTCAAGTACAGGTTTTCAACTGGGAAGATTTTAACTCTTCTGCAATTCTTTAGGGATGAATAGGAGTAGGATTTCAAAAAAACCCAAAAAGCCTGTAGGACAAGCTGTGAGGAGAACTCTGTTGCAATATAGAAAAGATTGAGGGGGAAAAAAGAACAGGTGACTAGGGTATCTAAAAAAAAATATAATTTTTATCCCTAAATGTTGCAGGCGTCAAGGAATCATATTCCCTTAATCCTTATGAATGGACCCATATTTTATTCACTGCTTTACCAAACACCCTCTGGCTCAGTTACTGATCCTAAATCTCTTTGACTCGTGAGTTAAGTGATCATGAAAAATATCTTAGATTTCCAACCATAGCAAATGTAATTTCTTCCCCAACAGTGGCCGCTGAGATCAGCCCATATTTATGTAGTAGACATTCCTGAATGTAGCTTTCTCACAGTGATTTAACCATGGAAAGATATGTTTTCAATGTTCACCTACAATAACCACTTTTTCACATATGTCAAAGCCAAACCAGCAGTATTCTTAAAAGCCTGAACATCCCAAGCATCTATCACTGGAAAGAAAGGAAATTGGAGAGAGCATCGGACTTTATCAGGAAAAGATTTACATCACTAGCACATCCAAGGCTTCCCAGTAGCTCTTCTTCACTTTGTTCTCTTCACAGTCTTACTACATTTTTGGTGCTCTGGGGGGCTGAACAAAGCCTTGTTCTCCCCCTGCCCATGTCTGAATCAGGAATATAAGGTCAGTTTGGCAAACCCAGTCATTCTTCAACTCCTCTTCATTATTCTGCTAAATGACCTATTTTTAAAGAAACATTGCCAAACTTCCTAGAATTAATCCTCCTGCCATTAACATTACTATAGTGGAATTTCCCCTTTTTGATAAAGAAGTAAAAAGGCTGGATGATGCAATTTCCTTTTGTCAGCAGTTAGACTTTTATGAAGAGGTAGCTGTCAGCACTTAGAGACCTCACAGCTGCAAGGACTTTGTGGGACCTCACAGGCTGCTCAGCAAAGGACAATTACAATTAGTGTTGTTTTCATAAACCTTCCTAAATATGTGATACCTTATTCGGATTCTTCAGAAGAGAGACCTCTCTTTTGACAATCCAGCCTTGAAACTCATAACAATAAGACTTACATACATTCATCTGGAAAGACTAGGAAGCTTTTCTATGGGCTCTTGAGTCCTTCCTATTTTAGGGTCGTGAAGCACTCTCAGAGCATGCCCCAGACACAGTCCCAGAACATGTGGGAAATTGACATTCTGAGGCAAAAAAGAGAGGAACTGGGAGCTTTTTTGCTCCAAGCCCCTCCATGCTCGTGCACCTCATAGCTAGTGTCCACATGTTTTCCTGCTAAGTTCAGATAAACCTTTCTTTTGTCTGTACAGCATTGCTGAGAATTCCCATGCTGCTCTCAAGCAGTCATGCCTGAGCGCTGGGTCTACTGTTATCATATCTGATGGACAAGGAATTCCAAGAGAATAGAAGACAGTAATATGACTGAAATACTGCTCAGTTAATAATCTCTTTCCCAGGCCCAGTAGGGCATGGATGCTTTAGCCTCGGAATGCAGTGATGATAAGAGGTGTTAAAGAGACTCAGGTCATTGCAGAAGCTGGTTGATGCGATGCACTCAGGGCGTGGCCACTTTGTTTATGAACTCTTCTCTCATACCTGTTTTTTTTCCCTGTGTCTTTTACTCTTCCCTGAACCGCAGTCTACCATGTAAAGGCTTCATTTGGTACATTAGGCAATATTGGTTTTAAAGACCTCTAAACGATTTTCTAAACCCTGTTATGAGCTCTGAAGTCTGCTAGCTGCTGTCCCAGTAGTCAAGACAAGTCATCACATCTCAACACATCAACGTGTCACCATATCAATGCAAACTAGAGATTTAGGTTATTCTGATTTATTTATCTGAATGTTTAACTCCCTTGATCACTTGTGAGTCATGGCAAATTTGCTACTGCTTATCCATCCTTATTTCTTATCATCCTTTTTTTGCTGCTACTTATCCAGTCTTTCTCCCGTATGCATTTGGTTTGTGTTGACTTTTTGTAGGTCTCAATGCAGAAAGTATTCGTACTGAGGGCAGCCCATAAATGGTTGCTTAGCTTTAGGCACTGTGCTTAAGACTTTAAATAAAGTCAGCAGAACGTGCTTAAAATTGAGTGTGTACATAGTCTCAATAATATTGAGAATAATAAAGAATTCAACCTCTTAAACTTATTGCTAGTATTGTCTTAGGTGAGAGCGTAAATGTAACTGCAGACAGTTTATCTTTTGATGTGTGTTAGACCAGAACTCAGGG
The DNA here is from genome assembly GCA_013396875.1 of Vireo altiloquus. NCBI lineage: Eukaryota > Metazoa > Chordata > Aves > Passeriformes > Vireonidae > Vireo > Vireo altiloquus. The sequence goes on from VZRF01010033.1 coordinate 569,525, forward strand.
CAACAGGAGCCTGGATTTGTAAGAGCTGCCAGAGTCCAATTAGCTGTCAGAATGACAACCCCACTTCTGCAGTGCCCTTGACTCTTGTAGAGCATTTTAAAATTGCATCTTCAAACTGTATCACTGTCTGGCTAAAAGAAATTCCTTACCGTAGCTGAAAAAAATTCCTTACTGTAGCTGAAAAAAAAAATAGATTTGATGATTTATCAAAATGAATAGTGGTGTAACGTGTTGAAAAGATGTGCAGTTGGCCTAAACTAGTGTGGTTTCATTTACTTCAGTAGTGCTAGGCAAATTTACATTATTGTTATTGCACTGCTTCTACCATATTTCTTAACCTATTTTGAGTTTTGATGATGTTAATACCAAATTTAAACTGTGTGGACGCCTCTTTTTTTTTTTTTTTTTTTTTCCCCAACACCTTTAATGTCTTCTTTAGGAAAAGAAGCTAGGAATGCTTCAAAAAGTAAATAGGAGCATAACTTGTCCCCAGCAAAACTTCAGTTCAGGATTAAGCTGAAAAGGGAAATGAAGAGCAAATTTGTGAATACAGTCATTTAACATCTATGCTTTCGTGCAGGCACTTATAACTTTACTTTCCATTAGTGAGAAAAACAAGTTGAATGACTGGATGAATGTATTTATTTGGGACCAGGAGCTGAGCCAAAAAAAGTGCAGGTCCTCTGGTGTGATAGCTGCGGTTGACAGCTGTATCATCAGAGACTAATGTATCAAGAAGGAAAACCGTACCACACACAGGGGGATGTGGTGCCTGTGTTTTGTGATCATGTGCCTTCCCTACAACCAGCAGAGCAGAGTAAATATTCATTCCATGTGTTACACAGCATCTGCCTCTCTCTCTACCTCTCACAGACCTAATGGGCTGTACCAGGCATCTCACAAATGGATGCACTGTTCAGCCACGGTAATAACTCTCCTGGATCATTAGACTGGGACTGATATCACAGTTTATGGCTAGAAATAATGGGTTCTGTTGGTCGTATTTAAGAATGTTTCCCTTAAACATTTTGGTCTTTATAAAAATAATGATAAAAGGGATATAATGAAAACCGCATGGAACAAATAGTATGTTGTTTTGAGTGAACTCAATATTTGGGGTGTGTTTCATGGTGGCCCTAAAACCGTATGGATCCATGAGCGAGCTGCTGTACCTCCGGCACTTATGTCAAATTTCAGTTAAAAACATGTGAGCGTGTGAATTTCTGTAGCATTGTGAAAATGTTTCTGCATCTCACCATGCACCTCTTGCCAGCTTTTGTTTCCATCTGAGCTGTGAAGGTGCACATGGGGTACTTCAACCACCCCAACATGTACAGGAGGGACAGCACAGTAACACATAGGCAATCCTGGAGGTCCTTTGAGTCCATCAGCTTCTTCACTCCAGTGGCAGAGGAGCAGAGGAGAGGTGCCCACTGGACCTCATACTCACCAACAAGGAGGCCCTCACTGGGGACGTGAGGGTCAAAGGCAGCAGTGACACTGAGATGGAGTTTGGGATCCTGAGAGGAGGTAGGACAGTAAAAAGCAAGCTTACAACCCTGGATGTTAGGACAGCAGGGTTTGGCCTTTTCAAAGGGTAGAGTCCCATAAAATAAAGCCCTAGAGGAAAGAGTGGCCTGAGAAAGCTGGTTAATATTCAAGCATCACCTCCTCCAAGCTCGGGAACGATCTATCCCAATGAGGAGGAAGTCAGGCAAAATTTCTGCATGAATGAACAATGAGCTCCCAGACAATCTCAGAGACAAAAAGGAAGCATACAGGGAGATGAAGCAAGGATGGGTAACCTGAGAGGAATATAGATTCATTGTCAGAGCATCCAGGGGTGAAGTTAAGAAAGATAAAGCCCAACTGGAATTTAATCTGCCTAGGAGTGTCAAAGACAAGAAGAAGGGCTTCTATGGGTAAATAGGTAACAAAAAGAAGACGAGGGAAAATATGGATGGATTCATTGCTGAATGAGATGGGAGACCTCTTTACACAGGATGTGGAAAAGGCTGTAAGAATGCCTTCCTCACCTCAGTCTTTACTAGCAATACTGACCTTCAGAAATCCCAGGTCCCTGAAACCAGGGGATCTCTGTATCAGAGAAGACATAGCATTGGTGCACAAGGATCAGGTTAGACAATATTTAAGAAGAATGGACATGTGAAAGAAGGTCAGGAAGAAGGACCCAGGCCAGTCAGCCACGCTTCAATCCCTGGAAGGTGATGGCGCAGCTAAACTTGGAAACTGTTTCCAGACTCATGAAGGGTCAGACAGTTGTCAGGAGTAGCCAGCACGGTTTCACCAAGGGAAAGACGTGCTTGACCAACTTGATAAACTCCTATGGTGAAATGACTGGCTTTGTGGATGAGAACAGTGATTATTGTCTACCCACACTTCAGGAAGGATTTTGGCACTGACTCCTCTGGGATTCTCATAGCCAACATGAAGTATGGGCTGGATGAACAGTGAGCGGGATTGAATAGTGGCTGAACTGATGTGTCCAGAGGGTGGTGATGAGAGGCGGGAAGTGTAATTGTAGGCCAGTCACTAGTGGTATATTCTAGGGGTATATTCTAGGCGTGAAGACTGGGTTAATATATTAAACATCCTCATTCATGATCTGGATGATGGTGCAAAGTGCACCCTTGGTAACTTTGCTGATGGCACAGATCTGGTGGGATGGCTGATAGATCAGAGGGTTGTGCTGCCTTCCAGAGACACCTCAAGGGGCTGGAGATATGGCCTGACAGGAACCGGAAGCATTTTAGCAAGGGGAAGTGCAGAGAGGAGTAGCGCCAGGAACTGGTATGTGCTGGGACTGCCCATCTGAAAGGCTGTGAGGGTGACCACGGACTGACACGCTTGCCCAGAGAAGCTGGGGAGTCTCCATCCTTGGAGGTATTCCAAAGCCATTTGGATGTGGTCCCAGGCTGCTTGATCTAGGTGGCTCTGCTTTAACAGGTGCATTAGACCAGATGACCTCCAGAGTTCCCTTCCAAGCTGTAGCAGTCTGTGATCCTGTGACTCCTTTGGTAAGATGGGAACCTTTGGCCAGCGTGCTGTGACACTTCTCTTTTCACCCTTAGACTCTGAGGAGGACAATTGAGTATGATTCATTTCACATTCTGCTATTCCCATTTAACACGTTCTGTGTGTTCATTACTGTGTTCCTACATGTGAAGCAGGCCACACACATAAAAATAGCCTTCTCCCGTCTCAACAAATTGAAACAAACAATTTGATGAGTCAGTAATTTATACTGTTTACCTCCTTTTATGTCAACAATCCTGAGACCTGGAACAACACATAATCATAATGATTATAGACATAATGAGCTGATTTATTACGTAGTCACCGCATGGTATTCTGGTGCATATTCAGGTGTAATGATGTAAAACAATACAACTGGAAAATCTATCTGCTCAGACAACCGGTGCCTACTGGGAACAATAAATTAAGCTAATACAGTACCTGACACATGGGTTCTCAGGACTCAGTGCTCCATCTCTACTCAAATTGTGTATATATCAAATGTATATATGACATTTTTAGAATTTGAGGAAAAAAGAAAATCAGTTGGGGATCCTTTTAAGGAGCAGTTGCGAGTACTGAAGTAAATGTAAATTAAGTACTTTCCCAATACAGTTCTGTGATATGGAATCACTCTTACATTTATACATTTTCACTAAGTTTAGAAAACTGTTTGTTCTGATTGGCTGTCTAGTTCTGCCTACTTCTTTGCGCTTGGCTGTGCAAATTGTTGTTCCAGAGGGGAGCATCCTTTGCCAGGGCTATCACAGCTACTTTCATACCTTTGCATTTCATTGCACAAGACAGAAACATCTCCTCATGCTACCAAAAGAATTCTTCCCTGGGCCACTGCTAAAGATGTTTATGGCTCAGAGTTGCCCCCTATAACATGGATTTTTATGTTGATTCAAACAACAGATGAGATGAAAAGCAAATGTAATAGGTGCTGCAAGGTGAGTAGATAAATGATGGATATGTGCAAGCATGGAGGATAAATACCTTATTTTGAATGAACAGCGAAGAGTGAAGATAAAAAGAACTGAAGAGGAGCAGAGGCTCTAGTTTAAATATAAAGGATGTCAAAACCGCAAGAATAACTATATATACCATAGGTCAGTGTGGAACCATACGTCCAAAAAGAAAAAAAAGATCTGGATTGAAGTCACTTGTTTGTGTGATCTCTAAACATGTCAGTGATCCATTGGGACAGAAAGCCTTACATTAATTCCGGGCAGCTGACAAAATAAAACATCAGGTGTTGTTATTTCCTGGATATGTTTACTAATTTTCATTAGAATCCCACTGACAGAGGGTCTCAACTGTCTGATGCAACTGTGCTTTGTAAAACAACATTCGTGGTTACCATCTTTAAATTTGCCTGTGCATACATTTTTCCTGTGTTCTGTATGAAAATGTCTGATTTACTTTCTCTTGACCATTCTTTGTGTTGTATCTATCACAAACAGGTAATAGCTGCTCTATTTGTCTGAATACATAGAAATTATATCTTTGCCTGGAAAAGCTTAGCTGTAGCTCAGTCATACTCAGTGTAGTTGTTTCTAGAAGCAGAGCTCGATATTTTTTAAAGGCTTGTTTTTTCTTTTTATTTGTTTTTCTCCTTTTCTTATCACAGAAGTAATTATGTCCACTTGATCAAACCAACTGATTTTACAGATTTTCAATTTAAAGTAGGTCAGGCTCTGTCTTCTGTTTTTCTGGGTTACTTTCTGTTTGAGCTTTCATGCATGTTGTAAACAGCTCACCCAGTCACACTGGACAGCCTCATCTGCAAACTCAGCCAGCCCCATGCAAATGGACACAAATGTGCCCAAATGGACACAAATGTGCCCAAATGGACACACTGCACCTTCCACGTGGGTTCCCCTGGACCAAGCTTCACCATGGGGATTGCAATGGTTTAGTTTCACTTGAATGGACAAGGTCTGCCAGAGAGCTTCTCCCTCCCGCTTTGTCCTTGTAGCTCTTTCTGCCAGGCTGATTTTCCACTCTGCCTTGGTTATGCTCCCTTTACAGTCCCTCCAAACACTGTTGCTAGCACCAAGAACATGCATCATTCAAGCCAGGACTAAACTGATCCACTGAGATATGTACAGGGTCCGATCTGTACAATTTCAGCATTTTTATGACCTGTGAACCTACAGGAAACATTTTGAGACTGGCTTTCTGCAGCACAGACACCATCACTGTTTCCCACTCCAGTTCTACCAAAATACATGCCCATTTTGGCATTTGGTGAGTTGCATTAGGGGCAGCAGCACGATCATCACTAGGTGTTTTGTCTGATTATTGTTTAAAGATAGTTTTTCCTCTGGAGTTCAAGACCTCCCTCCAGAGCATGAGCTAGTCAAGGTTCAGTGATTCCCAGGGAGATTGGGAAGATTCCTGCCTCACAGCTGCAGAGCAAGAAGACATTTTTCTCTCAGTGCTGAGGAAATGTATTGTCAAAAAATTGTCTCTGAGCTCAACACAACTGACACTGAAGTTTCTAGGTGACTTCTGATCTCAGTGGACAAGGCAAAAATCATGGAATAAGTCACAGATGGCCAATGAACAAATGTTTTACTATCCCTTTAAAGTCAACATCCCTTAATATAATTTCAGGAGAACTTGACCTTTTCTTTGAGCTAAAAAATCTTCAGACTCCTGTTAACTGGGGAAAAGGGCAGGGAGAAATAGATGAAACTAATTCTAATAATTTTATATTATCTTGCCTACTGATAAGATATTTGAATAGTGCTCAGCATGGAAAAAAAAGGTAAATTTTCCATCTGCATCTAATGGGAATTTAATGTCACATTGCTTTATGACAGAAGCTTTGATTAATTAGTAGCATTCTAAACTCAGAAACTAATGATCTGTGAGTTTAGCTTGTCTCTGGAAGGTGATTCAGTTAGAAACCACTAAGACTTGTTATTTCTTCTTAGAATCATAGACTCATTTAGGTTGGAAAAGACATATAAAATCATCAAGGCCAAGCATTAACCCAACACCGAGCCACTCCCTCTGTCCTTTCCTTTCAGAATTGGTAGAGTGAGGCACCTGCTGCTAGTGGAGATGTTCTAACCTCTTCTTCTGAAGATGGTATCGAAGTTTTCTCAACTGATATTAATCTTCTTGCCTGGCCATGAATACAAATGCGCTTTACACTGTAGCTTGCCAGATGGAGTAAGAATCACAACATCTCTCTACTTCAGACAGCAGAGGGAAGACTCTTTTTTGTGGCAGCTCTGTTGAGAATTTCAGGCATATTTTCAGGCAATAGCACAAGAAGAAAAAGTATTTCACTGTTGGCTTTGTGAAATAAAGCCAGACACTATAGGTGACCAAATGACTTCATGTTTTTTGTCTATGCTGTAGCAGCAAGGCAGAAAGTGTTCTTAACAATTACCTGACAAAAAACATCCCCACCATGAGTAAATTTTATTATATTGGTTTCAGGAAGCATTGTAGAGGTATAATAGTGGTGAAAACTCCCCAGATTCTAGAAAGATATGATATTTTAGTAAATACACTGTCTAGAATACACAAGCCTGGCTCTGTCTTTCGTATACTCCCTTACTATTGTTATTTGCCCTTCTTCTTAGCTGAATATAAAGTGCTACTCTGTGTAGCTAAAGAGTGTTAAGATCAATGCTGTGTGTGCAGCCAGGGATATTAAAAGGCACTTGCTGACACCATGAACAGCACAGAACCACCACCACAATAAGAGCACACCCCCCACCCCCCCCAACTGACCAAGGCTGACTCAAGTATTTTGGGAAAGAATTTTTTTTTTTTACAAATATGAGAAAGAGAGAAATGGTTCAGTGGCTGGAGCACTGGATTCTGACATGATTTTGTATCCATTTGAGCATAACCATGGGTCTTCTTCATGATGTTAGTCAAAATCTTAGGGCCTTGGGTCTCTCTACTTTACAGGAGAGTTGCCCAAGAATTGGGAGCTATTTGGAGCAAAGGAGATAGCTCTCTGTAAAATGGGGCTACCAGGCTTTTAGAGTTTTTTCCTTCTTTTCCAAGCTTGCAGCAGAGTAGGACATACCTGAGTACTGTGATCATCAGAGCTGACAGAGAAGACTCAGTCTAGGTTTGCTTTTTCTGAGCTAGTATTGTGTGAAACAGGAAGAGACAGAAAAATCAGTGGTAGCCATATCCTCAGTGGTTTACAAAACCTGCAGATTTGATATTTGGGAATAGAAACCACTTGAAACCTGTATCGTATAGAAAATGACACTTTTTAAATTGATAATAGGGTTTGACAGATTCTCTTGGGCTTTGACATTTTTTCCCACAAGGCACACATGGAAAAAGGCATACAGCTCACGCTGAGGATCTCACATATTTCTGTCTTGCCAGAGCAGCTTTTTTACCCTTCATTCTTCCTGTGGAAGGTTGACTGATCTTCTTACCTATTAATCCTAAGGTGCTCCCAAAGCAAAGTACTACAAGAGTGGCACTGTTTGGGTTTTATATTGATAAAACATTTTTCAGATTTGTTTGCCCTTTTGGCAGCCTTATGCTCTGGGGCTTTGCAAAACGAAATCACCCATTTGCCAATACAACAGAGCAAGCATGACAAAATCTGTCCTGCTGTGCTCTGGTGAAGCAGCTGCTTGGTATTATGGGATGCATATTGACACGGTGTTCCCTTGTCAAATAGCACAGAACTGTTTCCTGGCTGACAAAACACTCTGGACATCCTACTGTCCAGTTGCTAATTCCTGCAGTCTCCTACCCCAAGAATAGCCACAGAATCCTCTCTTCTGACACTGCTATTAAACACGAAGACATTCTCACCCATATGAGTCTCCATCAGATCATATTTCCCAATGCTCCCATTGGGAATGACCTCAGCCCTCATGTGATGGCACCTTTCACCCTCCCATCTTCTTCCTATTTGTGATAAATGGTTATGAGTCAGTTGCCTTTTTTTCCCTTCTGTGATGGCATCCTGATGGGATGACTGCAAAATCAGGAGCCTGGGACTAGTCCTGCCTTCCTGCTCATCATCAGATTCAGCTGCTGGGAGATCCTGGATGTGGTCACTGGACAGGATGCCAAAATAGTGAGAGTATAAAGCAAATAAAGATCCTCTTTCCTCTATTGCTTCTATATAATAGGTGAAAAACTGCAAAGTTCTCAGCAATCACGACCAATGCTTTCTGTGGTTATATATGCAAACACAGAGAGAGAGAAATATATAATCCAGGATAAGGATTTCCACGCCTACATCCTCATGCTGTATGGCTGGTTGCTTCAAAGGAGCTGGAGCTCTCCATTTTTTTTAATGCTTAGTCCCCTAGATATATCCACGTTGGATTTAAATGAGCAAACTGTACCCGTTTTCCTTGCCAGAGTGCTGTGAGCCAGCATTTTGATCAAAGTGAGGCCAACTGGCAATACTGTAAGAAGCAATCATTATCAGTAAACTGAAATCAATGAATCTCTGGCAATTTATAACTGGTAAGAATCTGCCTTTAGCAACAGGGAAAGCCTTGAAGCTTGTCTGAGCGGTACAGTAAGACACAGCAATCCTCAGCAGCAATAAAGCTCTCATAATGAGCTGAAGCTAAGAGCTCTGGGTTAAGTGGGCATCCTGGGACTCACAGAATGGCACTGCCAGACACAGCAAACCCCTGGTTGATGCAAAAACCCTGAGAAATTAAATAGGTGGTTGCCACAAAGTGGTTGTGAAACTGCTTTTGGTGGTCATTGGGAGCTGTAAAGAGCAGGGGAACAAGGTGTAGGCATGCAACAGGCTGGGTCCTGGGAAGACACATGGAAGTCCAGTCAGAAAAATTCCTCAGTTTTTAAAAACAATTGTGACTTAATTAACTCTCTCTCTGTGTTACCCTTTTGTAATACTCAGAGAGGGCATGTTTCTTACTTCCAGCAAAATATCATGTTTCTATGTCACTAGAAGACCAAACATTTTAAATTTATAGGGGTCTTTTTAGATCAGGCTCTTTGCCTAAGTATAAATCACTTTTCCTTGTTACAGGGGGAAAAAGGCATAAATATGACTTGACATTCTTATCACCTATCCATTCCCCAGATAAAAGATTTACTGTGTTGCTCTCTGGGAAACATTCATGTAGTTAAGGGACTCATGTAGAAAAACTCAGCTGTGAGACAAGGTTATGTGTCTGGGAAATGTAAGTCAAACTGTAGTAATCTCCATAAACCTATAGTACATGAGCTGCTAGATTGCAAAGGATGGATAAGACTCTGCGATTTTTCACTTACTTTGACATATACTCTACAGAACTTTATATACAAGCCATATACTCTACAGAACTTTCAGATGTATGAGAGGCTTGTGGCCATTGGCCATTAAAATTTACTAGAGTATGGCTTACTATTTAAACCAGAATCTCTTAAGGCAGCAAATTCTTTGCTAATACCTTCAGTGTAATTGAAAAATTGATTTGTATATGGTGAATGTTATTTGAAGCTGTAGTGTCTGAAGATTTGCTCTAGTTCCTTTTAACTTGAATGTATATGCAGAAGTATCCTGCTTCCAGGAGAAACCAATACCCTCCTTCAGGAGTCATCATAGAGATTTTTCTTCCACAGTGATATCGCCAGTTTTCTAAAATGTTTGACTATTTCATGTGTTTCTGCTCTGCTGGAAAAGGTCACATTGCTCATTGGTATAGCCACCTGAGAACTCTCTTCAGCATAGAAAGTTTGGTTGTGACTGGTCTTTAAGTGGCTTATCCTGGTGGACACAAAGGCAGCAGCCTGTAACAGATAGTGTACAGCCATGTAGATAACTCAGCTGGTAATAAAGCCTCATCCTTGGCAGGCCCTTTGGAAGAAACTCTGCCTCTCTGTAACTCCTTCTGAGCTCAGCACAGCATCAAAATTTACCACAGGAGAAATAAACAGGAGCTTCATTAATTAATGAAGACAGTATTGGTAAGTCTTCATTTTATCCTTTCTACTAAAGCCAATGAATTCGCTTTTGATACTGATGGCCATAGGATTATCCTCCTGTATACTTTAACAGTTGTCTATTGTGCATATACATATAAAGGATTCATACTTTATATTAAAAAAGGAAAAAATGTTAAAAATCTGTTTATCTTAGCTGAAGAGCAGTGTCAGCTGGTCACACATGAAGGAAACTCACTTCTGATTCTGTTCACCTGACTCAACCAATCTGTTTTTTTTGAGTGAGCTGAATCCTTTGCACTAGAATAAATAGCAGGCTCCTGGGAGATTTTCTAAATGAGCTCTGGAAATCCTTGCTGAGTGATTGAAAGCTTCTTCTTCCTGTGATCCATCCTTCCCGGCAGGAATTGCCATCCTCAGGTCTGAGAGAGCAAGGTATGTGATTCTTAAAGCCATCTGTCTTGTGATTTTAATAAAAATCCCTGAAGCCTCAGGCACTCAAGGAAACCTTTCTCTGTGTTGACTTCATTCTACATACAGTAAGTTGCCGTAAGGGAGTGGAATAGGAGGAGGAGGAAGTGAAAAAAAAATAAGAGAAGTTAATTCCTGTTTTACTTACACCAGAAAGAGTTGCAAGTCCATTTTTGAGTTCCTTGAAAACATTTGTGGGGACTCTGCATGGGATCATGCTGAGAGCCCTCATGCAGCTGTTAAAGTGACTCTTTTCTGCTGGTGATAAATCTATGCCTTGAACTTCTTAATTCATTCCTGTCAGACTCAGACATGCATTTGTCTATGCTAGTTTTAATGTGGAATAGTGATTATCTTGCTTATCTTTGAAATTTGTCTCTGTCTTGAGTGCTGGGGTTTTTCTTACAGGTTCCCTTCACTGGTTCCCTTTTCTCCTCCTGTACTGATTCTCTGCATTTTCTTTTAGTTATGCCAATTACCTGTGTGTGAACACTGAATTTATCATCATTGTGGGATACTTCTGAGGAAGTCTTGGGTTGCCAAGGTTTCTATAAAGGTCACAGTGCAATCTAGACCTTTTCCAGAAGCTCTTCTCCCTGTGATGCCATGCCAGGTTTCGAGCATAGAGCCGCTGCTGTTCTTTGCTTTCTTGGCTTAGGTTTACCTTTCACTGTCCCAGTGTATTCTCATCAGATGATTTTGGCTAGTTTGACCCCCAAACAAGCATCACTGTCACAGCAAGCTGATGCTGACAAGAACTTCCTATGTTGCCTGTTTTCTGTGGAGTGTGGCCTTCAGAAGCATCTCAACCACCACCTAAGCAGAGCACGTCCTGTACTTTCCCTTAGCCACTGGTGACTCTTCAGCATCACTGCCCATGAGCTTGCACACACCCAGCAGCAGCTAAATAATTCAATGGCTGCTGAGGGATATATTGGAAAAATTCAATTGGTCTCCTAAAATGTGTATATTAATGAAGTGTGTCTATTTATGAAACCGCTTTAATAGGCAGCAGGAGAATTGTTGAGAATTCTGCCAAGGGCAACGGGTACAATTTATACTGCTAACAGAGGATATTACTCACATCTAGAAGAATAAATTGGATATCACCAATGCACTGAATTACTCTCTTGAAATAGAGGTGGGGAATAGAAGAAAAACTAATATCCCAAAAGCATTAAAGAATCCATCAAAGAGTTTAGACTTTTTATTAAAAACTGTAATCAAAGCTGGATCCTATAGTGCTCTCACTCTAGCTTAATGGTTGGCAATGCTCCTCTGATCTCAGTGGCATTGCTGAGAAGGGAGTCAGCACAGTCAGAAGTAGATTCTTTTTAGTCTCATTTTCTTAAGTTAAATGTGAACTGAAGAGAAAAACCTATTTATTTACCAAGATTGATGAGAAGAGGCTAGAGAAATGAAAGCAATATTCCCTCCTGTGTTCAGCTGTATTGCAGAACTGCAGAGATTAACCATGTCATCTCCAGGGACAGTCCCCTCCTTGTCACAGATGTGAGCCATTCTGGCAGCAGGACACAGGAGAATTTGCACACTCTGTGCCTGCCTGTGTGCCCCATGCTACTGTGTGGCCTTCATTAAGTGGCACCACAGTGTTTATCAGGTCTCATCTTAGATGACCAAGGGTCTCAACAGTGACCAAAGTTGAAGTTCAAAATTTTTTTGAAGGTTTGTAACTGCTTGCCTCAGGCCAGCATTGTGTAAAGAGAGAATATCCAAGGGAAAAGAAGGTACAAGATGCACCCCATGCCAGGGAGACAGAAGACAAAGTCAGCTCCTTTTCTGAAACTCACTGGGAGTTTTGTAATATTCCAGAAAGAGCAGAAGTGAGTCCCCAATAAAAAAGTCAGCATCTTACCCTCTGGAAAAACCTCAGCCATTAGAAATGTCTCACAACAACATTAAAGCCCCTATGTTTTTCAAATGTTTAAGCTTCTGGAAAACACAGTATAGCCTCTCCTGTGTGCTGAGCATCGATGTGCCAGCATTAGCTTACTGATGCCTCAGAAGTTAAAGAAAATTGTGTAGGGAATGGACACAAATGAGTTAATTTCTAGTCTCTCACACAGAAGAGATGTGGTGTGTTTGTACAGTAACCAACACGTTGCTTTTCTGTATAAGTCAGCAGTGTGTGGATTTTTCTCTTGTGCTGCATGTGCTGTTTACTGAGTCATTTTAATTGTCTTTCCACAAAGGATAACAATTTTCTTGCTATCTATAGCCACGGAACTCAGACTTAGCCTTGTCTCCTCCAGGACTTTGCCCTGCCTGAATGATACAGGAGCAAGGACAGCCATTTTGGACACATGAAATAAAGATCCACAGGGGGGTTCAACAGAGGCAAAAAAGCAGTCACCTAAGATGGTTTTTCTCCCCTTAAATAGATTTTCTGATCCTCATGCAACCCAGAGGCCTCATACAATCTCATACAGTGCACAGGGCATGCAGCTGGATGAGGGTTTTTTTTTTTCTGGAGAACTAACGCTGATCCAAGTTCAAGCTCTTGTAGGGTCCAGGAGGATGATGTAAGCTTTTAGACCAGAGCATTGTGCCTTCATGTAATTCATCACTTTACCAGGGCCAGCTAGCACTCTGCTGAGAAATTCCTGTGTTTGACTGGCTGGCAGGTAGGATGCTCCAGATCCATGCCCAGCCACCTTGATGTGGAGGACACAAAGCTTTACCAAATTTTATGGAGCTTGCTCCATGACATTTGGCTTCATCCTGCAGCAGAGGGGCCACAGACACAGTGTTTGCTTGAGGACTGCCAGAAAGATGTGCGGCAATGTAGTTTCAGGGCGGTTTTCAGTGGCTACAGGCTTGCCTGCCTCCTCCTCACAGCTGCACCCTCCTGCCTCTCCTCAGACTGGCATGAACACTCCCTTGCCTCCATGGTGAGCTGGAACAGAGGGCTAATGAAGGCAGAAAGCATCACTCACCAAATTATTGATTTTATCTATACCAGTTCTCCAAACCATCTCACCACAAGTGTACAGGGACCTCCGCCCACCTGAAGTGAAGGGCGGGAAGAGGAGTGAAACCTCCACATCATAGTCTTGGCCTAAGCTGTTGTGGAGCTGTACTTAAGCCATGGATAAGGTCCCAGCACTCCTCTACCACTTCTCTTTACAATGCTGATATGAAAAGCAGTGGTTTCTTAGTTCTGCTTCAGAAACAAGAAGTGGGCCTTTCCATTTCTATAAATAAAAATCTGCCCTTCTTACAACAAGCCACCATAGACCAAGGTTTAATTCAAAAGGAAGAGTGGTTTTCTTAAGGTTCAAAAGATTAAAAAAGTACTTTAATGGATCTCACCACACAGTGGTCACTAATGAAGCAGGGAACTTATGAAAAACTATGGACATAGAAACACAGTTTGTTCTGGAGGGGCTGGGTGGTCCCATACAAATGAATAACTTGTGATAGGTACAGTAAACACATTTAATATACAACATTCTGCATTCCATATTTGCACAAGGCTTTACCAATGAAACTTCATTCTCTGTTGCTGCATGAGTAATACCATAATAGGACACAGAGCAGCTGAACAGGAAAAGTGAGGAAGTTTCCTGCAGAAATCAGGCAGATGGATCCAGGGCCCTGCCTACTTTTCATTGGACTGCCACTGGAAGGCAATGTCTGTACAGAATTCACCAAAGCTTTTCCAGCTGAGAACTTCAAGTGGGTCAGGCATCCCTGCAGGACAGCTTGATAAGCTGAACATACCATTCACATTTCACCCAAAAAAGTAAAAGCTTTCAGATTCTTCCCTTGAGAGGAACTTCAGGTGATGCCTGGTTGGCAGCCCTCTAGACGTTAACCTTAGAAGCCCTAAAATCTCCAATTCCACAAGCAGTACATCTGTAAAGCATGCCTATTATTCACTGCTGTTCTACTCCAGCTGAATTCCAAAGCAGCTCTGTAACTGGTGCAAAATCTGACTAATGAAGTGCTAAATCAAGCCCAGCAAGGGGAAGGATTCAATTCTTTTTTAGTTCAAAGCTTTTGCAATTAAGGATAATTATGATCCAATATTTAAACTGCTTCTGTTTCAGTTTTCCTGCAGACGAGATTTGGGTTTTGCACACATAATACTGTTTCGTTTCAGTAAATATTTCAGTAATAGTATAAGTGGTCTATCATGTAGTAAAAATCTGTTGCAGCATTTATTTACTAATAGCTCTGAACTATTCAGAAATGGCCAAAAAAAAAACCCCAACCAAACCAGCAGCCCAGTCTGGAAATGCATGAATGGGTTTGCAAGAGCGCTGTTTGCTTTTTCCCTGTAAGCTTCTATTGCTGCAGGGAAATTTGATTTATGAAGCCCTGAGTCCATGTCTGCTTCAGACCCTGGCCTGTTGCTTAATTTAGCAACAAGGCATCGGCTGTGGATTGGCTGCCTCGGAGCAGCACAGCAGTTGGGCTCACTCTCGCTTTCCCTTGTGTAAGGTCACTTTCTCCACCAGCTTGAACGTGTGATGTGCTGCATACAAATAGACAGGAAAAGGCAAAAACCTGTTGTGAAAACTGTCTGGCTCCCTGGTACTCATCAGCAGCGTGCAGCCTCTAGCAGCTGAAATGACGCTGCCTTGCTCCCCCCACCTTCTACCTTAAAGCCGCCCTTCAGCCCTTCTCCGTTTCTGCAAGTGTTTTCCTCCAACCCTCTGTGCTTCTTGTTTGTTTTATTATTTTCTAGCACCTTTATCCGAGAGGCTTTATTTTGCAGACATTTTGGACTGGTGACAGACCATCTGAGCTCCAGACTGTTCAGTTCAATAGACCAAAAGGAAGGTGACATGACAGCTGGAGTAAGTATCATACCATTTAACACACATAGTGGGAGGCGAAGAACTCTTAAGTCTTACAACTTCACATGCTGACTGGCTGGAAGATGGAGGTGTAATAGGTAAAAAACAACTAACAGGAGTCCTAAAGGGTTCAGCACCTGAACTGTAGCTTTATGTTTTTCCAAACATGCCTCTGTGTTTTCAAAACATGAAGCAAAGTTCCTTTCTATTTTTACCTTCTAGCCCCTTAAGTGTATATTCTTTATAACCCAGTTTAGGTCTGGAAGATCTGCAGTTGCTCCCGCAGGAATCAAATGGAGGATATGGTCCATTGTAAAAATTTGCATTTGTCAGATGTCAAAGAATGGAGATAAAGCAATTTTTAATGTCCTCTTCCAGCAAGTGCAGAACTTATACCTCTCAAAGTTGCTGACCACTTTGGTTGGATTAACCCTTCATTATTGAATTCAGGAGATTTTCTATTTGACTCCACCATGTACCATATTGGATATACATATTCCCATGGATGAAAGCTGTATAGAGCTTCATAAGCAAAGCAGAGACCTTCTACCACCATGGGGCAGTCCTTTTGCCAAACAGCAAGTTTATTCAAGCAAAGAATAAGTCTCAAGAACCCTTTCTAATGAAATTTTTTGCAGAATCTAAATATAGACATTTCTGTCAGTTCCCTCGTTAATAAATCACAAAGAAGAAAACACAATTGCTGTTTACACAGGAGACAAACCAAATAATATAACCTTTATTTAGCATTGGTTTCTGCTATGACTTTTTTCATAGTTGACCTTTTCTACTTCAAGAGAGATCTTTATAAAGAATAAGCGGGGATGGGAGGTGGAGGAAGAAATGAAATTATCGTGCTGAAGTGATAATTAAGCAAGACAAGGGCCATGAAAATAATATATTTTCAAAGGTCTGGGCACGCTCAGTTGTCTTGGGCAACAGGACAACATAAGTGATGATCTGCCCCTCCTACAGCCCTTCCTGTCCCTGACATCAGCACATCACTGTCATTAAAACTGTCATAAAAAATAGACGGGGCTGACGGGCTGGCTGAGCGAAGCTGTGACAGCTGCTTCGCGTGTGTCACTGGGTTTTATCACTCCATTACAGGATAATGATAATGATTAGCCTTGCCTTGCTCTCAGAATGGAAAGAGGTATTTTTGATGAAAGGAACTAAAAACTTGGTTTGGGCATCATGGCAAGATTTCAAGAATCAACAGCATCTGTCAGCTCAGCTCTGAGTAGTTATTCTAATCTGCATTCCAATGACACCCAGACGGCAAGTGGATGAGACAACCCCTGACCCGAAGGGCTCATAGGTTTAAAGAGAAAAGGAACATGGTGTGGAAGAGGAGACCATTTTTGGGGGTGTTAGTGTATGGTACTGACTGAAGTACCTGCATATATGCATGGACATTTTGTACACAAATGTAGGGCAAGCCAGTTTCTAGCACTGCCTGTCAAGCAGCTCTTGCTCGTGGGACACTGGGCTACCTTGTACTCCTGCCAGGTTGGTTTCCCACTCAGCTGGTGATGTGAGACAACTCATGCAAGTTATTTTAGCTGTACAACAGGGACCAAACTCTTCCTGTTACCTGTATGTGAAACCAAGGTATCCTGAATTAACTCCTCTGTTTTGGTCTGTGCTCTTCGCAAGGACAGGGTTTTGTTCTGGGCTGGAAACATTAGAAAATGAGTCAAAGGTTCTGGGTCAGTTGCAGACTTCCTTGTTGATGCTACGATTTAACACAAGAGACATACACAAGGACCTAATTGCACAGATAGTCTCAATTCCTGTACTTCTGATAACTCAAATTTTCAGTCCTCGTGCTCATTAATATAGTGTTTAAGGGTCTCAAAAAAATCTGAAATGTTCCAGAGAGTTATATCTGGTAACCACACATACTGATAGGTATCTCACTGTTTCTAGCATTCCTCTTCACCCTTCCTCTTACAAAGGAAATAGAAATCTGACTGCAAACACACCAAAACTGAATGATCTGAAAGAGTTACACCAACAAGTATTTTGTGGGTCATCTGGGGCAGGGTCTTTATTTAATTCTGAGTGTTTCATGCTCAGGAGACAGTCCAAATATAATTAGTTTTTCCTCTGATTTGAGCATAGGGGAAACAGACTCATGGCTTTAATGAAGTATCCCTTTCTATGAAGATGAAAATGGAAGTTCTCAGCAAAAAAAACACATTAAACTGTATCGTGGCACCACGGGTTCTGAAAATTATTCAAATCCCATTCTCAGCTTTCCTCACAGGGTAACAGTGTAGGCTACTTTTTCCACAGCAATTATCTCTAAACAAGCATTAATTTTTCCTACTTTTGGAATTTAGTTTCTTATGTCAGTGGGACATTCCTTGCACAGGAAGGATTTTTCTTGTCTTGTGAATCTTCAAGAGAAGATGCACATGCTGCATATGCAACAAAGCCATGGGCTTTTAATGACTGTTTGGAACAAAACAAAGCCAGTAAAAAAAAGCAGGCAGAAACACAAAAAGCTTTCCCTTTAATCAAGTGGGCCCCGAAATTGCTCTCTGGTGCAAGAGACCCAGCTGTGCCACTGTTAGATGAAAATGCAGCTTGACGTTTGCTTGCCTCCCTTGCCACTCCGTAGTTGTACTGCTCCTCAGCTGGAGCTCTGTCCTGCTGTGCCATCCAACGCTTCACTGACCACAGGGATCACCAGCAAGATGGACTCTGAGCCCTGTGGTTCTATCACTTACTGGCATGCTGGCCAGCAGAACCTCCGGCTCGTACCTGACCTCATTCAAATCAGGTGTCAGCGGTGACTGAGCGAGCTGGTGATCTTAAGACAATGGATATTGAACCTGAGCATGTGCAAATGGAGTTTTCTTCATTTTGTATAGTAAGTTATTACTCTTGAAGAACTTTAATCTCTGTCTCCCAGACTCCTACACAAATTCCAGGGTTGGTATGTTATATAAACCCCATATATAGGCCATAGCCAGAGAAGGCTAAAGTGTCATCTCTTCTGAAAGGTTAATTTCTTAGCAAAGCTGACCCACACCTTTCCCGCCAAGAGAAAACTGTGGGTGGGCTAAGTCATGAAGCAGGTAACTTGTGAGAAGGAGAATATTGTAGCTTTAAAATACACTAGCAGTACAAGATCCTAGAAAGACCTGTCTGTGATCCACCTGGTGAGTGTAGGATCTGGCTGCATGCTGCCTGGTATCAGTGGAAGCAGAAGCAGTCATTCCTCTGTGGGTGTGTAACGAAGTCAAATATAGTTTGGGAGTAATCCAAAGATATCGAGGTAATTGCTCAGTGCTACGTCTGCATGCTGTGCAGAGGAAGGAAATGGCAATTTCATTAAGCTTTTAGTGCAAACAACACACCTCTTTGTCTTGCTTAGTTCCTACATGTTACTCACGATTTGTTGCCTTCACCATATTTCATTTGTATGAACTGAATTCATTTTGCAAAGGGGACACTGGCTTTCATTGTACAATCAGTAACATTATGTAGTACATTCTGGTTATATTCCTAACAAGACAGAATGTGTGTGGTCCTCATAATTGGACTTTTGGCTTACAGGGTAAAGGTATGAAGTGCAAAAATATGGTACTCTATGAGTTCTGGGTTGTAGTAGTCTTCAAAAAGCAGCAAAAAAGTAGCAAAAATTTCTGACCTATAATTACATAAACAATATAATTTGTGGTAGGAGCACAGAACATTTTGCAACACAGTGACATTTTAATACCTGCAGATAAATTCCTTTATGTACTCTTTGAGAAGCATCATTTTTACCAGCCAGACTCTCCCACTGGCAGAGTAGGCAGATGGTTCTGTCCCACGGAGATGTGGAGGAGTCACAGCAGGTAGCAGAGGGACAGCCTGCACATTTGGACAGTCTGCTTGGTTTAAGAGCCATGTAAACACCTCCACTCTTTCAGCCCCTCTTTGCCATCCTCACTTAAGAGAATGCAGCTCTGGTTTAAGTCCCAGCTGCTGCTTGAAGGGAATATTTTTGAACTTTAGCTGTACAGGCACCAGGAATGACCCAGCTCCTTCTGGTCCATGGTGTTCCTCTGCAGCGCCAGATCCTTTGCTCTCCCTTCCAGGCTGATTATCTCAGGGTGTCCCTGCCTGCCCAAGCTCTTCTCCCCCCTCCTCTCTGTGCTGCACGCCTGCACTTGTTCCAAGTCTTTGCTTCCTCCCTCAAGTGTCCCCTTCAGCCCTTTGCTTGGTTGCTCCTGCCAAAGCACCCAAGGTCACCAGATTTCCAGATCACCTTAACTTTTGGCCAAGGCTGACACTCTGTGTTTGTCGTTCATCTTCTCCTGCTATGGCAGCCCCAGCGTGTTTGTTTAGAGAGGCAGAGAAAAGCCTAAAGCAAAACTGTAAAAGCTGCCTCAGGGATTCCCAGTGCCTGTTAAAGTGGGTGGAACCAGGCAAAGCTGTCTCCTAGACATTGCAAAAGCCTGCTCAAGTGCCCAATCTGTCACGATTTCATGCATTTATGCTGTCAAGAAGAGCATTAGGAAAGAAAATTGAAATGAGTTTCTAATCTGAGAATATTTTTAGTTTCCATTCTAAGCGTTTTGGCATTCAGAATTGTAACTGCATGGAATGGGCTGCAATTTCCCTCTTCCCTGTGCTGATGTGGTTTCTTGCTCCTTAAATCTTCCTAACCATTTTAATGGAAACCATTTTCCATGGTTTTGAGCCATTTTCTTCATTGAAATGGGAATCTTTTGATGCTTTCTAAGATTTTTGATTTTAAAATTTTTAAAATAATGCATGTTAATAAAAATTGGTTATGAAATTGTGAATTTTGGTGACAAGAAGACCTTTGCAAAAGACCTTTTTGCTAAAAACTCTTGAATTGCTTACAGAAATGGCTGATATTTCAATGTTCAAATAATGATGAAAAGATTAAAGAAAATAATATGCCTTCTTTGACGATCTCTATTACTTGCTATAGAAAATTTAGTGAAGAGCACATGGACTTTGACTTGGAAAAGAAAATGTCTCTACATTCTTTACCTATGCATTTAGCACCATATCAGTGCTGATGGCTTGGCTGACTGATTTCAGAATCTGCCTCTTGACTGCCAATTTGCCTTTTACCTAAATATCTTACAATGCAATTTTGAGAAAAAGACCTAAATTGTTATGTTTGGGGTTTTTTTGTTTTAATTTTTTGTCAAATTGATTCCTGTGGCTGTGGTTCCACAATCCTTGATGCCGCAGCTGTATAAATAGGAACCAGCTAAATGAACTTAAACCGGATTGAGAGTTTACATGTGGTTGTGACATTTTAAATCTGATTTACAATTGATAGTTCCTTCAAAATTAGACTTAATTAATTCCAGCCAAACTAGTTTAAAACTAAACAATCTTATAGCGAGACACAAGTGTTTAACCAAATGAGTAAAATTACGCCTTACCCAGGCTGTTGGTCTGTGATAGGTTTTTCTAGATACCAAACATGGGTAGAGAGAATCTCAGAAAAGCTGGTTATGCAAATCATGAGGTACCTGGATTGTTATTCTGACCCCTTTCAGCCTTTCTTAGCACAGCCACCCTGCTGCCCTCTCTCAGCTAACCCTGTGCCAGTGACACTGAGCTGCAGGACAGTTCCAGGCCGGAGATGCTCTTTAGGCCAGCTTCACTGCACTGCAGGTGAAGAGAAGGCAGGCTCAGGCACAGCCCGAGCCTTTGTGACCAGCTGGATGGGGAGGCTGGGACACCCACCTCTCTGCACCCCTGCACGGGGTGTTCACAGCCCTGGTTGGCTGTTCTCCCTCCTTTGGCACAGCCGGGGCAGAGCCAGACATCCACCCTTGGACCAGGTGTAACTCCGACTGGTGGGTCTTCAGGGGCACTGGGGAAAGGAATGAAATGGGTGATTTCATGTGTTGTTTCTATTGTATTTCAATTCCTTTAGCCCAAAGAATGTGAAGATGTTCTGTGAAGTCCTACATCACTGTGGGCAAATGAAATAGAAACAACAAAGATGTGTCTGATTGTGAGTTCTAAAGGAAACTGGAATGTTTCCAGTCAGATTTAATCTAATCTAGCTTTTTCCTTTTTTTTTTAAATTTTTCCCAAAAGCTAGCAGGCAATGTTCCTTTTTCATACTTTAAAGCGAAAATAAATCACTGCTGAAATGCGTAACAGTTGCTAGCATTCACCTGCAGGAAGTCCATAACCCTGGCACTGACAAGCAATACATTAAAGCATGATGTTGAAGATGAAAATAAGGCAATGGATGCTAAATAATCATAGATGCAATCTGCAAGAGGGGCTCCAGTCTTTATGAATCAACACCCTGTTGCCAGCCTCCCATCTCTAGGCATGATAAAGGATACAAAAAAGGACGTATTACTTCTTTAACTTTTTTACTTTGTCAGGTATGAGGCTTTAACTTTTGCTCCACATCTATGGCCTGTTATTTTTTTGGCTTTGCACCAGAGTCTATTACAACAGAAGAAGGGAAACCTTTAAATCCTAAAGGTCCACAGGGAAAAAGATCTTGGTTTGATCCCATTTTCCTTTTAAAATTAGTTGCATGTTTGGTTTTTATAGGCAGAGGGCCAAAAAGCAAAATAACAGCTTCCACCATGAGCATGACTAGGGCCAAACAGCAGAATTTCAGGCCATCTTGTTCTTAGTGTTTCTGGCACTGAAAATCCCTGACTATGGCTCAGTCCTTCTCTTACCATCTTGGATGTGTTACAGAATAACCCTGTGCCTCTCAAAGTGCAGAACGAAACAGGGGTGTAGGTGCCTGCAGAGCTTGAGGATATCTACACAAACATAGCAGTTTGTAAATTCTGCAGTGCACCCTCACTGCTCTTCTGCTTAGCCTCTTCCCCCTGGCTCTTAAGCGACACCAGCCTCAGTCTCTGATGAAGAAATGACAGAGAAGACTTGATACACTTGTTTTTTAACCTGAAAATGTTTTTTCTTATCCTTTGCATGTTCCAGCAAATACAACCACTCCACTCAAAAAAAAAAAAAAAGCAAGTAATTTTAAAGTGAATATGCAGGAAAAGGAAGGACAGTTTCATTTGTTTAGCTCTCAGCACAAAAGGGATTTGGTTTCCATCAGTGATACAATACAAACCGAGCCAAATAATCAGTTCTTCACACTTCAGAAGGAGTTGGGCATAGGTTCATAACTTGATGTGATCCCAGTTAGGGAGAGGAATCTTGATACAAGGTAGGCCAGGACAGCAGACCACGAGGGTGCTAGGCTGTAGAGGGGAATAAAAAGTATCAGTGGAATAAAATGGCTATGGTTCCTTCTCCCCAGAACTGACCTGAGATTCTCAGAATCTGCTGTGGTTGCTCTCAGGGCCTTGATGAGAACAAGAAGATGCCCTGTCATTGCCCTGCTCATGCTGGAGATCTCTTTGCTCACAGATCAGCTCACCACAATGCCCAGGCAGGTCTGGAGGACCCTGTGCCTCACCCTGTGTTTTCAAAACAGGACAGAACTGGACCATTTGCAAAAGACCTGAGTTCACCTTGGTGTGTCTCAACCACAACTTCTAATGGAAGCAGGAATAAGCTTGTTCAGGGCTGTGTTTTTTCTTCTCAGCATATTTTGGGTATACATATTACAGGATAAGCTCTCCTTGCTGTCATAAGCATTATAATAATTTAATCAGCTGTCATCTACTGAATGATTTCCTTCCTTCTACCAACGCTGTCATTCTTAGGTCCAAATTTGTTAGACAAGCAATCAACCACAAACTTCATTTAGCTAACTAAAATGAGATGAGATCTTTTTATTTGTTTGTATTTGTTACTGCAATAGTAGCACCAATTTTGCTGGTTTGTTTTTGCAATGACTTAAGGGGAAGCAAACAAATTATTTTAAACATGTAATAAATACCTAGAGAAAAATAACAATAATTACACTTTCAATGTCAAATAAATTTTACCTACCCTTATCCCGTGTTTCACAATTTTATGGTGTTTCCTTATTTAAAGACTGCTTTTAAAATAAATGTTGGTAAGTGTTCCCTAGAAAATAATGTGTTTGACAGCATTTCTTTTCTTCTGTGCATGAATGGCTTAGGGACAACTGTTGAGTTTTCAGCTATAAATGCAAATGTAAACCTAACCCAGTTTACAGTTTGAATGTGTGCTATTTGCTCCAGCTGTTCTGTGTTTGCAAGGTGGTCTGATTCAATCCCCTCTATCAAATGACACTGTTTAAATTCTCTGGTAGTCTGGAAAAAAACACTGAAAGGTGAAGAAAATAAAGTGATTTCAAGATAGCCAAATACTGTTTTTCTGGTTAGATATGTAGGGAAACCACTGCCTGTCCAAAATTTTCATAGGATTTTTGAACACCACTTTTAGAGAACAGAAAGAAAACAGAGCAGGATTCTTGATCCCAGTGAGACTTCTGTCACCTGTGGGAGAGTGGACAGGGTAGGTGTCAGGGTACTGGGACCCTGCTGGCTCTTGTCCCAGCTATCTTCCTTATTTCAATGTCCCATGTCTCGAAAAGATGAAACAAAGCTTCTTTCTGCTGTTTCAAGGCTTGTTTATTTTTTCTAATCAAAGTTTCAGAGGCACAGGCTGTGCTGTGGCCTCCAGGAACACGAGAGTAGAATGGAATGGCTACCAGAAGCAGGTAGCTTTTATATTTATTATCAACCAGTTAGAAAGTTTTACGAATCTTATTTTGTCCCCAAAACCAGTGAATATCAACCTCATTGACATGTCTCCTCTACACTAAATTCTCTCTACCAATTAGCAAATCAAAGGGACTCATGTCAGAGAAGAAAGGAAGAGAAGGTGAAGAAAGAAGGTGAAGAAAGAAGAAGAAGAAGGAGAAGCTGACACTCTAGAACCTCCATGTTGTCCCCATATTAATATATAGAGCAAAACCTAAAAACTACAACTACACACTGTGTAGTACACTAAACAAAAATCTTTTCATTTCTCTGGTGCATTCAAGCTCTCCCAAAAGTGAAGGGAGCTTCTCCCCCAAAATAAGGTCACAGGCTAAGCTATTTTGAGGAGTTCTGGGAATAAAATAAACACCCAGAGGAGCAGGAAAAGTTCCCAAGCTTTCCTGGACTCCAACAGGGAGGTTTGGAGGCCCTCTTCTACAACCTCTGTGGAGCTACAGGCCTCTGATTTTTCCACTCTACCAGGGAGAAGCACATTTTATTTTCATGCCAGGAGTCTGCTTACTCAGCCAGTAGGCTGAGCTCCCATGCTGCTTGCAGTACACAGCCAAGGACTGGAGGCATTCCCTGTGGGAATAGGTATCCCAGCATATTTAAGTTCTGCAGGCTGAGAAATCCTGGTAGCAGAGCAGGCCGGAATGGTGAAAAATCAATTCTGGGCTGGTGAGGCTCAATGTAAAAGGCAATTACATGCTGGAGACAGGAATTTACTGGCAAGCTTTAAAGGCAAATCATGAATTGCGTGATCTTTTGTGGGGGGGAACAGTGCTCTTCCTTGGCTGTGCTTGTCTGATATCCACCACTTGTCAGATGATCCGTAATGTCACAATATGGCTGTGTGGGAGCAGCACCAAGGCCAGCAGAAGGGGTCCTACATACAGGGCATGGATCCTCCTCTGAACCTGCCCCAGGTTCCCTGAGGTTTTGATTAATGCTCATCCCAAATTGTTTCATCATTTTGTTTACCTTTTCGGCTTGGAGCCTCTCATGCTATTGCCACAGCACTGCACATCTCGAGCTGAACACACCTCCAGTTCCCCTAGCATATCAGTTGAATTATGTAGGTGTCGGTCACTGTGGAGAGTTTGTCTTGGGCCAGAGAGCCTGTTTATTTGAAATGCTGCTGCATCTGTGCTCAGGCCACACTAGGGTTGTGCAACCAAAAAAAAAAAAAAAACCCCATGCAAATTGCTCTAAGTGCCAGTTTGGAAGCATAAATGAAATCTGGTTACATTCATTGTCAGATCAATAGGCTCTGCTGCAGGAAAAAATAATTTTCATTTTATGGCAGTATTTGCTTATGAATCTACTGAAAGACTATTTCTTTGTTGCACAGGCTTTACCAGCAGCCTTGTGAAGCTTTTCCATTCCCAATGTTCTTCATCTTTCTGGTCAAGCACGGTGACCAAGCAGGACGTGGGAGCATGAGTTTCTGTTTTGAGCTCTGCACAGGCTACAGAGGCACAACCTCACCCAACTGCAGCCGGAACAGCTGCAGAAGTGGGTAAATTCTACTTCTTTTGCCCTTCTCTTTGTCGAATGTTCCTTTAAACATTCTGAGTTAGGAGCAGTCTCCAAAGGTGCATCCCTGCTGCATCTTTGCAGTGGAGAGGGGAGGGAGATAGCTGGGTTGCCCTGAAGAAGAAGCACGAAGCAGCTCAGCCCAGTCAGTGCCACATCCCACACCCTGTCGGCACAACGTAGCCAGAAGCACAGACCTTCTACAGCCCACGAATTGCCAGCAAGGATCTCATCTGGTTCAGTTATCTCTACATTCTGCAGTGTGCACACACATTTCCTACATTTCTGCAGCCCGGTGACACAAAAGGTTGATGTTTTACAGTGGCTTTGTGATGTGGGGATCAAGCTCCTCCAGGATACCATGGTCTGCTTTAATATGATTGAGGTCACTTTCAAGCAGTGTGACAAGCTGCAGTTTGTCTCATCGATACAGGCAGGAGATGGAGCACTTTAAAGGCTCTGAAGGCTGCACAAAAAGAGTGTAGAATCAGTTACCCCTTTTTGGCAGCTGTTCTAATAGAAGTTAAAAAATGACTGTCCTTGGCAAGCCCCTTTCCTAGCACTCAGAAACATGCCCCAACCTCAAAATAACCCACAGTAAAATAAAAAGAGCAACCAAAAATCCCCATTTTCGGTAACCAGTGAGGTTTCCTCTTCAAACTCTTGCTTCAACAACAGCCAGCATTAAGGCAAGGAAGGCAATGGGATGAAGAGAAGTAAGAATTGTCTGCAGGAAGCCAGCCCATCATCAGAAGGGGTGCTCCCCGCTTCCCTCCCCACAGCTTGTTTCTCCTTACAGCGTACCGTATGGCTTAGCAACTCTGCAAATGCTGAGACAAGTGTGCTGGGGAGTAAAGAAATGTTTCCTTATAGCCGTGCCAGGCTGTCACTCCTCTGCCTCCCCCGCTGTTAGGAGCTGCTAGACTCTCTCAGCCATCTGGTGCAGGATTTGAAATTTCCTGCTGCTAACCCTGGCCAGTCCTGGCATTGCTGTGCACTTGGTGTATGGAGATGAGACAGGTTTTCAAGTGTTTCTACAAAGCTGGAAAAGCCGACGAAAGGCTGGAGGAAAATGAGTGGGAAGGTGTGAGCTAGAAGCAAGACACTCTGGTGATTGAGGCCTCAGCACATATTTCCCTTTTGTGGAGGATAAAGGAAAGGGCTTTGCCCTTAAACTTTAGAGGTCATGGGACACAGCCACGGGAAAATAAATTGTAGGTGACATGCTCCTCTTTATTCCCTGCTGGGGAATGGAAATGCAGACAGATTTCCAGAGAAGCACAAGGACTTCAAGCCCTTTGAATGAGGAAGGGTCTGAGAAGCCATCTGCCTCAGTTTCCTTTGCCAGCTCCTCACTGTGGGACATCACTCACGTGTGACAGTTGGCAAGCCACAGAAATCCTTATGAGGTGTATTTAGACCTGTGTGCCAGCAACTGGGATCAGGAACAAGCTGTGCCTGCATAGTCTGCATGGACAAGAGAGGAAGTCACTGCTGCTCTTGTGGCTCTCCCTGCTGCAATCTGCTCTGACCTCAAGTTACTCCGGTTTGCTAATGCAAGGAGCTGTAAGGCAGGTCTTAGACTGATTTGTTTATGCACTTTTTTCATCCCAATGCCATTCAGGAACCTATCACACTGAATGCATGATTAATTAGGCCATGTTAGAAGATATAGTTCTTCCACAATGCTAGCAGTGCTAGCAAAAGCCCAGAACACCATGACATATAGGGAACACCCACAGCTGTCCCAAATCGGGCTCTGTGATCCCACGTGCTCATTCATCACTGTGCATGCATCCCTAGTAGTCACTGGGGTGAATTTTGAGCCAGTCCTAGAAAGCCCTGAAGATTCCCATTTTAAAGTACTATAAAAAAAAAAAAAGAAAAAGAAAAAGTGCCCTAACTTCAGCACGTGTTTTACCTGGGTAAGAGTCTCACAAGGATGTAGCCTCTGGTTGGATGGAGTGGGTGTGCTAGGCGATCCTTAGCCAACATGAATACCCAAAACAGATACTGCCTTGAGTGAAATATGGACTGGGTTTCCTTCTGAACATTGTTACTTTGCAAATACAGTTTCCATGCAAAGTGACTTGACTTTTCCCCAGTAAGAATGACAGGATGTCAAACAGTTATTTAGTTATCAGTATTTGAATTTTGAAGATATGTTAGCTCCAGATAAAAGGAGAACTATCCCAGAGTTTATAGAGAAACTTTCAGTTCTCTAGTTTTAAACAACTCTCTCAAATATGTACTCTAATACTTGCAGTGTGTATGGTGGGTGTAACAGTACTAGTGTAGGACTTCAAAGAAAAATATCCTATCTTTCCACAGGCCTGAATGCAACTGCTTGAAAATAATGAGCTGGAGGTATTATTTTCTATTTCCCAGTGAATAATTGCTGAAATTATTTACAGTCTTCCCACAGTTCCAATTAGTTTCCTGTGTGCCCTTACCGGCTCTCTCTATGTGCAAGATATTTTATTCCTGTATCTCCACACAGAGAAGAGAATTTATTGGCACAAACTGGCACAGCCAAATTGACCTTAGCTACCTGCTGTGATTTTAAGTCACGACGACTAAGGATGCTTCTCACACTATACACACCACCCAAATGTATCCCCTGAAATCCAACTAAAGAGTGCCCATTAATCTGAATACTGTTTTGGTGAGGCTATAACAAGCATACTGCCTTGGTCTTGCTCAGGGGCAACATTGCATGGACTTCAATGTCAATTGACTTTCTGAACAGGGAACAGATAGATAATGTCTGCCTCATTAAAGATGCAGCTACACTGCAGTGAGGAAGGTAAATACTGGTGATGATGAAGATGACAGTGATGGTCATGACCATGGTGGTGGTGTGCTCCCTGGATGTTGCTCGATGTCCTTACCTCACTACTTCAAGTGTCTCCTATTTTGAAGGCCAAATGCTGAACACAGCCAGTCTACACTGCCACATTCTTCAGATTGCCTTTAAGCTTACAGGCTTTTGAGAAGTGGAAGAGCTTCAGAGAAGCTGTCAGGGCTCTTGTCATCAGCTGGCAGTCATCAAAGGAACACTATAACCATGGACACAACAAGGAGCAGCTTGGACCATAAACAAGCTGTTTAGACACAGATTTTCTCAAAGAAAAATTTTGTTTGGGTGTGTGCACAGCCTGCTGCTCTTTCGATCTTCAGAGCACCCAAAGCATGACATTTTCACCTAAACATCCACCTGAACCCACCTTGAGAAACAGAAGGCCTTGTGCCCCAAGCATGGCCTGTTTCCTTTGCCCCCTACAAGAAACAATGGCCACAAGAGCTACAAAGCTTATGCCCTCAGCATTTTCCCCTCCAAATCAATGGCTACATGAAAAGAACACTTCCCACTGATCAAACCAAGGCTGTCATTTTCACCTGTTAAAAGAAGTCTGTCTATCAACAGAGTCTAATACAGATGAACAGACAGACTTGACTGTATTTTAATTAATTCGTACTTTATTTATAATTAAATTCAGGAAAAATGGAGCTGTGTACAAGAACTATGTACATGAAGGAAAATGTCTTTATATCGCCTAACCCCCAAACCCGCATGAGTTTGTGCTGAGAAATAGAAGTACTGATATATACATGGGATGATATTCTTCGTGAGTGAGTTCTGTCCTGCAAGTTGGGCAAAAGCTGGAAGTCTCAAGGGCAACAGAGAGGCACTGACCGCAGAACACATGGCCACAACAGGGTTGACAAAATCAGTCATTTATTTTGCACAACATGGAAGTAAGGAAATCACAACGTGTGTTGGGAGGAAAGAATTTGAGTTTGCTGCTCTATTGGCACCAGGCCAATAGGACTTGGAGTATCTGGAATCAGTCTGTTACTGCTAGAATAATGAGGGACCCACAGATCTACCAGTACCATCTTGGCAAAGGTTTCTCTCTATGCCTTCACCAGAAGAACATGAAGATGTTCATTATACTGTGCATTGAGGGCTACTGATAAACAAAATGCCAGAAATTGAAACATTCCCTTTTCTGATTTAACAACATACCAGGCCAGCAACACAATATTTCCAAGAACTTTCATGTTCTGCAAGCATTTCAGCATATCTCAAACCACAGTGTAATATGCATTTAATCATGATTTCATGAGCAGAGAAGAAAGGTTTTTGCTGGATGGTTCTGTCCCACGGAGATGTCGGAGGAGTCACAGCAGGCAGCAGAGGGACAGCCTGCACATTTGGACAGTCTCCTTCGTTCAAGAGCCATGTAAACACCTCCACTCTTTCAGCCCCTCTTTGCCATCCTCACTTAAGAGAATGCAGCTCTGGTTTAAGTCCCAGCTGCTGCTTGAAGGCTCAGTGGAATATTTTTAAACTTTAGCTGTACAGGCACCAGGAATGACCCAGCTCCTTCTGGTCCATGGTGTTCCTCTGCAGCACCAGATCCTTTGCTCTCCCTTCCAGACTGATTATCTCAGGGTGTCCCTGCCTGCCCAAGCTCTTCTCCCCCCTCCTCTCTGTGCTGCACGCCTGCACTTGTTCCAAGTCTTTGCTTCCTCCCTCAAGTGTCCCCTTCAGCCCTTTGCTTGGTTGCTCCTGCCAAAGCACCCAAGGTCACCAGATTTCCAGATCACCTTAACTTTTGGCCAAGGCTGACACTCCGTGTTTGTCGTTCATCTTCTCCTGCTGTGGCAGCCCCAGTGTGTTTGTTTAGAGAGGCAGAGAAAAGCCTAAAGCAAAACTGTAAAAGCTGCCTCAGGGATTCCCAGTGCCTGTTAAAGTGGGTGGAACCAGGCAAAGCTGTCTCCTAGACATTGCAAAAGCCTGCTCAAGTGCCCAATCTGTCACGATTTTATGCATTTACGCTGTCAAGAAGAGCATTAGGAAAGAAAATTGAAATGAGTTTCTAACCTGAGAATATTTTTAGTTTTCAATCTAAGCGTTTTGGCATTCAGAATTGTAACTGCATGGAATGGGCTGCAATTTCCCTCTTCCCTGTGCTGATGTGGTTTCTTGCTCCTTAAATCTTCCTAACCATTTTAATGGAAACCATTTTCCATGGTTTTGAGCCGTTTTCTTCATTCATGTAAATGGGAATCTTTTGATGCTTTCTAAGATTTTTAATTTTAAAATTTTTAAAATATTGCTTGTTAATAAAATTTGATTATGAAATTGTGAATTTTGGTGACAAGAAGACCTTTGCAAAAGACTTTTTTGCTAAAAACTCTTGAATTGCTTACAGAGATGGCTGGTATTTCAATGTTCAAATAATGATGAAAAGATTAAAGAAAATAATACGCCTTTTTTTTACTATCTCTACTTCTTATTTCCTCAAACTGATTCCTAGGCTGCAGTTGCATGATCCTTGATTCTGTAGCTCTTCAAATAGCAACCAGCTAAATGAACTTCAACTGGATTGAGAGTTTACATGTGGTTGTGGGATTTTAATATCTCATTTACAATTGATAGTTCCTTCAAAATTAGACTTAATTCATTCCAGCCAAACTTGTTTAAAATAAAACAGTCTCATAGCCAGACAAAACTATTTAACCAAATGAATTTTTACCTTAACTGGACTCCCCTAAGAACCCACATGGGCCCCTGTACTAAAGTAACTTAGCAGTAACCTTTAGCAGTAACCTTTAGCAGTAACTAAAGGTTGCTTTTCAAGTTATCCTTGGAAAATCTTGTAAGGGAGTGAATAAAAATAAAAGATAAAAATGTGTTTTGCCTTTTCTGATATTCCATCTAATTTCACATTGCTTTTACAATTCGCTTTGGTGTTGCTGTGAAAATAACAACTACAATAATTCGTCATCCTTTACCACCTTCAATCTCATCTCATGCCTGGTGTTTAAGGATCCAAAACCATGAGTGGAATTAATCAAAGTACAAACTTTCTATCAAAACAGATTCAGGTCTACACAGCAGAGCTGATTGTGGCCTAGGTATCCACTACAGATATGCTGAATTAATAGATAAGCCAGAAGAAGTCACACACTGAAAATCCAAAATCTCTTTCTGCAGAACTCTCTACACTGGAAGAATAAAGAACCTGTCTCTTCCAAAGGAGCATCTGCTTCTTAGAGCTTGGCTTGAAACAGAACACGAATGAGTATTATGCTAGGAAAAGAGTAGGGAGAGAGTAATTTTAGTAGAAAATAAAATAAGACATCCTTTCCATGACATGAAAATTCATTTTATTACTTCATACAGTTAATGTATAGGGAGTAGCCACCCTATCATAGCAAGTAAGAATAAATAAAGAAAAACGTTTCTCTCTCTGTTTGATCTACAGATCACTGTGCTCAATCTTTTTTGTTAGGCTACATTTCTTGCTAATATTCTTCCATCTCAATAGTCATTTGCCAGTTTGGCCAGCAAATTGAGAAGAGTCAGCTATACACTCAGCACCTTCAGAAGCCACCTGCTTAGCCAAAGATATTTGCAGTACAAAACAGAGGGTTGTGACTGTTCTAGCATCGTGCCTCTAATGCTGAAAGAAATACAATATTTGCATATTAATAGGAGATAAATAATCATTCAAGAGTATAAAAAAACCTTCAGGTCTTGCAGAATTGCATGCTTGGAGATGAACTTATAAAAAATCCTCCATAATTTACAGAGATGAAAGTGAAATAGTAATTTCAATTCATTTTTGCATTGTGAGAACTTGGCTGCGCTAAATTATTTAAATATATATTTTTATTGACTTTGAAGGGACAAGGCTTAATTTGTTGATATTTTCTATTTCTTAAAATGAAATCCCCTGATTGACGGGGCTGGGATGGAAAATTCTGGGGTCGAAGGTAGGTGGTAAAAGGAGATTACTCATTTGCCCTGGTGAGTCTCAATCCCAGCTTCCATTACCAAATGCTCCCCAGTATGGTGGCAGCCTGGACCCTGACCCAGAAATCCTTGTTCATCCCCAGTTTGGCTTAGCTGCTACCTTTTTCTTCCAAAAGCTATCAATATATCTAGAAATAGGTGCATTTTCTTTCTGTACTTTTTCTGGAACAATATTTATTTATTTATTTATTTATATTGCAGAAAGAAGATCAAGAAGCATCTGAACTTAAAAAAAACCCCACCCAAATCTGACGGTTCCTCTAGGGAGCTTCCATTTCCTCACAGTCCATGGAGATGGTACTTTTACAGATGGGGTTTGGGTCAGCCTGTTCTCACTCTTCATCTCACTCTTCATGTGGATACGTGAAAGCTCACGACTTGACAGGCAGCTCAATACCTATAAATGGCCATTTGTTATTTATGGTGTTTAGAAAGTGTCCGTGTTTTCAGACCTATTACGTACGCAGTGATGTAAGGCTTCTATTTTAAAGATAATATTTATTTATCATACCAGAAGGGGCTAATGTCTGGAATGGTTATATCGGCAAAGTAAACATGGAACACTACTGAACAAAGTATAGCCTAAATGGCCTGTTTGCATTCAGTATTGAATTTTTAATCTCATTTCCCCATTTTGTTACAAACAGTAAGGGGAAAAACCGATACAGAATCCATAGGAAAAAAATCCAGGGCACTGTACACAGCATGTGAGAAAAAAAGTCCCCCTGATATCCTTTTGGTTTGTTACTGACAAGAGTTTTTTCCCTGCCAACAACAGTAAGAGCAGCAGGACTTGCTTTAAATTCTGATTTTCCTATTTGTAGCTAAGCAAGTTTATTAGGGGTGAAAAAGCAAGTGGAAAGGGGGACAGGAAGGAAAGTAGGCCTTTATGGTGTGTAGGTTGCTCACTATAGAATAAATATTTAACACCCTGGTACCCCATAAAGCCTGTGTTCCCAGGCAGCTCGGCTCTCTTGGGATGCAGCCAACAGATAAGGGAATAAACTCCCCTTTCAAGTCCCTTCTTATTACAGTTCTGAAGGTCAGGGTGAGTGAGAACTGGAAGAGCCAAGAAAAGGGTGGAGAGAAAGAACACCCAGACCATCAGCTGATCTGGAAAGGTGTGGGAAGTCTGACAATTTCTGAGTCCTCTGTACACTTGTGCAAGCTAAGACAGAGTTTTATTTTCTCAGAAGATATATAGAAAGAGAGCTACAAATCATGCTGACCGTGACACTTCAGGTTTCTAAAGCCTTTCCTGATGATCCTAGATGGAGCCTAGGCTGTGTGCACAGCTGTAGAAACAGCTCCATCTTCCACTTTGAAAACGGTTTTATTCCTAAATCTTCTTGTGTTTTGGACAGCTGCTGCCACAGTAATCTTAAAAGAAAAAAGAAAGTCTCATGTTGTATTATTGATTTTAGAATCAATGGAAAGTCAAAATTCTGATATAATTTCTGTGATGGCATAAGGAAAATAAAAATGGCAGCTTGCCATAGAAAGCTCAGGAAAGTGAAGGTAGGGTGAAATCCTGAAAGGAAAGTTTGTCAAAACCTCTCTGAACAAAGCAAACTTACCTAATTTCATGCACTCAGTTGACACAACCCTCTTAGCCTCAGTTTTCCAATGAGAGTCCAACAGCCAAACTCACAAACATTTTTATAAACAGTGAAAGCAACACAAAGTAAAGAAGACCAAGGCAGATCAGAACTGACTTCTATTGATTTTGTGATAAAGGCTCCATGGAGACCAGCTGTTAATTACCTTTTCAGAGGAGACACTCATTTAGCTCGTAGCCAGGGTTGGGATTTTTTCACCCCTTTCCTCTCAGGTACAATAGACTGTATTTCTAGGATTAACATAGGATTGAAACTATAAATGTTTTAATTATTCATCCATTTTATTATGGTACTGCTAAAGACCAGGCAAGAATGAGACAATACACAAAACAGACACTCCCCATCACAATTGTTTTGCTAGTGAGTAATATTTTCAGCAGTTTAGCATCACTTTCTTTCCAGTCGAAGTTATGCCAAAGCAGCATGTACCTGTCCATCTTGTTTTCCTTTCCACTGCTCTTTGTACACACGTTAGTGACTTATCCCTGCCATGTAAATGGCATGAATGATTTAACCCTGACAGGTACAGAGCTCTCTTGATGCCTGTTGGGTGGGAGTGGAGGGGAGACAAAGTGCTGTGTCTCTGTGCTTAGCTCCCCTCTGCATAAAACCACCGAGTCCCAGCTGTACGATGGCTCTGAGCTGTGCGTGGTGGAAGACCAGCAAGTAGGGGCAAATGAGGCTTGAAAACCATCTGTTCACTCACCAGAGCCTGACTTGGGCTGATTCAGTGCTTGCTGGCCTGCCAGGGTGATGCGAGCTGTTCCTTACAGCAATAACAGGTGCAAAGCTTTCTGGCACTTAGTGTTGTTTTTAAACCCCTGAGTCCCTTTAATAACCCAGAGAGGCGGTGGGCTGAGCTCTCCAAAGCCATAGGACCAACTTTATATGTACAACCTGGGCAATTATGGAAGCAAAAAGAATCCTGCAAGCAAAGTCCCACTGTTCCTCACTTGTCAGAATTACTGGGGAGAGTGCACAGACAGCAGGAGCATACACAGCAGCAGGATGACATGGTTAGACTTTGCAAACACATACGCTTTTCCTCGAAAATCTCTCCGCTGCTACTAGGGCTGATGCAGTTTTGCTGAAAGTCATGATGCAGAGATCATGGAATCAGAGAATATCCAGGACACGTTCCACTGAACCAGGCTAGATTCAAAGCCCCATCCAACCTGGCCTTGAACACTTCCATTGATGGGGCATCCACAGCTTCTCTGGGCAACCTGCGCCAGTGCCTCACCACCCTCACGGTAATGAATTTCTTCCTAACATCTAATCTAAATATCTCCTCTTTTAGTTTAAGACTCTTCTGCCTTGTTCCAACACTATCTGCCCCCTCTTTTTAAGACCCTTTTGATTATCGGAAGGTCTTCCTTTTTTTACCTACCTTGAGAAAGAAGGTCAAAGAGAAAGGACTTTGGTGGCTGCAGTGCACAAGAAGATGAGCATTTAAATTATTCATTTTATACAAAATCTCCCTGTACATGATTGAAAACAGGTGGTGCCTGGAATGACAGCTCATAGCTGCTTTCTGATTACTAATACACCATCATTATGTGGCGTAAGGAAAAGAGCTATAGCAGATGGGACTCTCTACAACCAGACAACAGCAGGCCGTACAGGAAAATGCATGACTCTCTTTCAGCTTACAAGCTGTAAGCACAAATGCTAATATGATTTTGACTCAGACGGAGGACTATGTGTAGTAAAACTTGGGAGACTTCAAAAGCTGCAACCCCTCAAAGAAGATAGAATTTAGTTAGTCACTCTTCTCCTGCCTATCATGAATTTCTTTATTTTCTCTGTGCTTGTATAGCAGTGCATCTAGTGCAAAATAAGCAAACAGTGTAAACTAGAAACAGTCAGCATGATGATCTTGGTTCACACTTCAGCTCACACATCAAGAGTCTCAGTACCTTAACAAGCTGCCACTCACAAGGAAGCCAGCTCAATCACAAATTAACAGCCTCTGCTTGGTTTTGATTCCAGATCTATTGTGCCTTGAGAAATATTATATCTAAAAATACTCTGCATTAAGGTCCCCCATGTGCTTCAAGCGGGGAATTCTAGAAATGATCTACAGCATTTTGCATCTTAAAGAACAGCAATGGCCTTGGTGAAGAGCACTTTGCTCATTTGTATTTATATACGTTCCCAGACCAGCAAAGTGGCCAAGGTGACTTTGGGAGGAAAAGGCTGCTTGAGCACAACCAGTGCAGTTGGGGCCCACAACTTTCTGTGCATGTCAAAAGTAATTTGCATATTCATTATCTTTTGATGAGAGCTGTGTGGTCAAGGGAAATGTACTTTCCCCTTTGGTGCGCATCTCAATTTGATCAGCCTTCTGTAAATCTCCTGTGCTCTGTATCGGTGTGGGTATAATTTAGTGCATTTGCTGTATGGAAAGATCCTTCCCCCAGATTACTGTGGTTTTAACTGTAAACAAAATATTTGGGCAGGCAGAGAGCCTGGCAGGGGAGTTTGCTGGGGGCAAATACATAATTGCTAACTGTTTAATTAAGACCAGTCCCTAGAACTTTTCCAGGAGATAAAAGAAGTTGCATGCTCATTGAGTTTGAGCAGCAGAGGTGCCAGCCAGGCTTACTAATTAAGCCAAGAAATTTTGGCATCAGGATCCGTCTTCAGCTCAGAGGTTATAAAAAACCCACAATTCTTCTGTCCCCACAAGAAGGGTGGGAATTGAAGAAATCCATGATCCACCTCTACATATGAGACAGAAGCTACAGAAGAAAGAGACGGGACTCAACAGATGAGCAAACCAGCGCAAGTGAATTTGGCATTGGAGAGGTCAGGTTACTGAAAACTGGGTGTCTTGGTCTGACTGCTTTGCTCCAGTAACTCAAGCAGCAACCTGGCTTGTAGCTCTATAGGAACCATTCTGTGTCTCTCTCTCAGGTCTACTCTTACAGGAGAGCAATGCCACTTAGTGGCTTCGTGAAATCCGCTTTCTCATGAAAAAATTGCCTGTATTAGAGAGCAAGGTGTTTGATTGAATAGCAGCTTTTCGCTGAATTCTGAGCGTAGCTGCAGAGTAAGGATGAAACATCACCCAAAATTTTTGTCTTCATCTTTTCCAGATGCTACACAAGGCATAACCTCCAGTGGGATGTGTCCTGTCACTGCATAAGTGCCCAGGAACGACAGCACAAAGCCCACGAGCCTGGGAGGCTGATGGGCAAGGCAAGACTTTGGCCACAAACGCCTACCTTGCCTTAAGAAGGAGCTCCATCCTGACAGTGGAATTAGAACAAATAACCACAATTCAGCAGGAAAAGCCGTTCTCTGGAAAGGAGAGGAGGCTGTATGGCTCTCGCTGTCTGCCAAGCACGTTCATTCCCAGATTTGTCAAGGTGCTGTGCCATCTAGAGGAATTTGAGAGGCATTTTCCCGTGCTCTCCAAGGAGCCCCTGGCTGCCCCGGAGCTGGCTTGTGAAGCTGCACAGGGTTCTACTGAAGGAGCCAAGCAGCAAGACCTGCTTCTGGGCCAAAGCCACCCCTGGCAGCCCCTGTGTCTGGTGTTCCTGGCCCAACACAGCACCAAGGCACATCACCGAGGGGATCCGTGGGAGTTATATTGAATGCCTTTGAAGTGTGCTCCCTGAACTGTTTGAATGCGTTTTCGTTACAGAATTAATTTACACCCAGGTGTGATTACAGAGACAGGGGCACATCCCTACCCAAATACCTGGCTACTGCTGACAGAGACACCTGTTACTAGATGAAACAAGGGCTTTGTCCCTTTTTTAATTTGCTTTGTCACGTACAGCATCACAAAGGAAACTGCTGTAATATCCAGCTACCAGTGACTACAAGCAGAGAGGGACTTGGTGGCTTTTGGTGTGAGGTCCATACAGAGCACACTAATGCTGATTAACAGGAAATGGAAGCTGTGGCCTATAAATAGAGGCACAGGGAGTATAGTTGAGGAATGCTGCTGTTGACTGAAAAGAGTTATTTAATCTTTAAAAATGTTAAGTTGATGCAAAATATTGCCTTCATTCCTTTACTGCTCAACAGGACCTCAGGTTTTATTCATTCTGTGAACTGGCCAGCTCAGCTTTATGTCCTCAGCTCTGTCCTGCCCCAGTGTGCCTGTCCCAATCCACGTTTGTGTCCTCTTACTGGGAGCCAGCTGAAACTGATGGGCTGACTATGGCTTTCCTTTGCATTACCAGAGTAACCCTCTGCTCTCAGTCCTGCACAATTCCTTTAGGCATCCTAATTCCTATAGGATTATGACCATCAGAGACGTGAGCCATAAAATAGTAGAAAAAATTATACCTGTCCAATTTGCTGTAAGAAAAATAAAGGAATTTCCCAGGTTCTCACAAGTCCGAAATCATCAGATGAAAATTCTACAGCCCACTTCCTTTTTGACTTGTCTTCAGTTTTGATGCCCTCTGCTCTTGCTCTTGCCCCACCAACCTGTGAGGCAGTGCTGTATGGCTCCAGAAAAAGGGTCATTCTTTTCTGTAGGTGACTGTTACCAGGTGACTGTCAGAGTAAGATGTTTGTTGTCAGAACCATCATCTCACACTGTTTGTAGTCTAGCTACAAAAAAACTCTAAACCCAACCAAACAACAAAAAAAGAGTGGAAATAAAGAAGGCTATTGCTACAAGAAGTAATTCATTAGCATCAAATTCTGTGCTTTTAAATTAGCACATTTGGGAGGCCCCTTTGTAAACTTTATTCTGCTTTCTTTACTCTTCCTTCTAAGCTTTACTTCACTTTCACAGCAAAAGACAGCTCTGCCATGTCACACTTTAAAAAAGATGATGATTTTTCATATCCTGAATGAATGTACTTTCTCCTGGTTATCGAGGAGGTGAGGTCAGGTCTTACAGGCTTGCACTTGAAGTGCCAACATCCCTACCATGCACATGTGCTCTAGCACTGGGCCAAGATCTGTTTCTGACTGTCATTAACTTGCTCGGTATCTTTTAGAAGTCAGTTACTTCCTTCTGGCTTTTTATCCATGTGCCAAGCAATAGGGCACACAGCATGCAGGGGAGATATGAGCTTTCACTGTGGTTTCTTTCCTTCTGGGATTTCTGCAATGTGCTCAGAATGAATTATTTGTTTTGCCCCTTGTCCTTTGTCCTTACAACCTGCCTGGTTCTTCACCTCAGCCTCCACAGGAGAACAGAAATAGTTTTTTTCAAAAAGGTCAAACACTGCTTAAGCAGCAAGGGTTTCACATTTTAGTCTAATTCTGTAGTATCTGAGACCTGCAGAAAACAGCAGAGCATATTTTAAGTTATAAAGGATTAGATTAGGCAAGTACTCCAACCACTATGATTACAGAACCAAAGGGCAGATGGTTTATACACATTCAGCTGAATTCAGACCTGAAAAAGATGATATAGCTCCTCTGGGTGCAGCTATTCCTGCCTTCTTCAAGTCAAACCCACTTGTGCTTGTTCACTAGAATAGACCAGAAAAGCAGGTTCAGTCAGTGTCTGGTAAGAAATGGCACCACTGACATGAAAGTCAAATCAGTAGACAAGGATGATATATATATATTTTTTGATTCATTTTATAGTTATCAAAATTACGCTGTCTTCTGTGAAAGAAGATTATGTGGAATGGAGGGACTTTATGTTGCAAAACAAGAAATTAAAATGTGGCTGAGTAACTGTATAAATGTGTAGTATTACAAAGAGAATAATAATAATAATAATAATGATAATAATGATAATCTAAAATAGAATAGTCAAAGGCAACATGTGTCAATGGTCCCTGTTGGGGATAGCCTATGGAACTTATTGGAGCAGGACTACAAGGTAGGAAGGATTTCTGGGCTGATTGGTGAATGTAAAAAGTTAAAGGATATAAAAGAGTTCATGCTTTGAGTCACACAGAAATTGTATGGTTTGAATCATCAGACAGACCTAATTGCAGGACAGAGGGATGCTGCCCTACTTAGACTACAGCTTTGAAAGCTGATCAAAGCCTGGACAAGAATTACTACATTTTTATGTAGGAAAACCAGGAAAATCCTTGCAAAGTGCTATTAAACCAGGCCCTTTAACACCTTGTAGAAATATACATTTGTCCAAACTGTTCTCAAAAGTTCTTGCAGATAAGCACTGAACACTATGTTTGTTAGAGAATCGCACAACACCGAAGGAGACAAGGGCTGCAGGATGCTGAGTGCTGTACAAACATGCAAGGCACCATTGACCTTTAGGGCTTTCAGGCTGAACAGGCCTGATAACAGCAGAGATAACAGGACAGGCAAGCAGCAGTGGAAAAGGCATTACTCAACACAGGGAGAGGGTTTGCCAGTAAAGCCAGGAAGCATGACCAAGCTTCCCAAATTCCCATCTATGACCCTATCCCCCTGGTCAAATCTCCTCTGGATGCTATGAAGCAGTCTTCACTGCTTTGTGACTTGCCTTATAGAAGAAAACCATGGGATGGAATTCTCACAGCAACAACATGAAAATTAAAGAGCTAGAGTGTCTCTTAAAAGAAATCTGGGCAACTGCACAATGTAAATTGCTTGTTCTGGCCTGAAGCATCGGTTTTGATGCACTGATTTCTCCAGAGGATTTTTGGATTGTTATCTCTCTGTTTCAGTAGTCTGAGGACAACAGGCTGTCCATGAGCCAGCTGTGCCCTGGTGGCCAAGAAGGCCAATGGGATCCTGGGGTGCAGTAGGAAGAGCATTAACACCGGGCAGAGGCAGGTGATCCTGCCCCTCTGCTCAGCCCTGGTGAGGTGTATCTGAAGTGCTGTGTACAGGTCTGGGTTCCTCAGCACAAGAGAGATATGGAGCTCTTGGAGTCCCTGTGGAAAGCAACAAAGATGATTAAGGGAGTGTTATCCTCTTAAAAGGATAGAGAGGGGATCTTACCACTAAGTATCTGAAGGAAGGGTGCCAAGAGGATGGAGTCAGGCTCTGCTCGGTGGTGCCAAGCAATAGGAAAAGAGGCAATGGGCAGAAAATGGAACACAGGAAGTTCCACTGGAACACGAGGAAGAACTCCTTCACTGTAGGTGACTGAGTGCTGGAACAAGTTGCCCAGAGAGTTTGCAAATTCTCTTTCCCTGGAGATATTCAAAAGCTGCCTGGACACAGTCCTGAGTAACATGCTCTTAGGGGACCCTACTTCACCAGGAAGGCTGGACTAGATAATCCCCAGTGGTCCTCTGCAACCTTATCCATTCTGTGATTCTAATTAAATATCTGGAAGCTGAAATCCTTCAGGAAGGCTTGGAATCTTCAAAAGGAGATGTGATTTCCTCCTGTTCCAGGGAGTGGAGAGGAAAAATCATAGCTTCCATATAACACCAAGCAATTAGCCCATGCTCTTAATCAAGCCTATAAACGACCTTGTGGTGGACCTGTGCTTTTTGGAAAATGTCCTCCAAGCCTGGCATCGTGTGGTGCCAGGATCACAGCCTGCCCTCAAAGCTAATCAGCATCTGTCGTAATGTGAAACAAATGAACAGCACTGCTCTTGCTAGTGGTACTTTCCTCCTGACACTGCAGGTGTCACTGTAAAATAGAAAATCTGCTTGCAACAGACTGCTCTGGCGACTTTGCAGGGGGAATGTACACAGCTAATGTACACAGTTTATGGGAAAATGTGTGTCCTCTGATGCTATCCTCTATTCTAACACTGTTGCTTGAACTGTATTTGGTGGTCATCACGGTTCTCATAAGAAGAACAAATGTGGATGTCATAAAAGCAGATTTCCCCCCTCTCCTATGTTGTTGCCATTTGTGAGAGGAAGGCAAAGTATCCTTGGTCTGCAAAGCCAAAGTGTTGCTTTGTACAAACGTGGCAGAGCAGGGAAAGCTCAGCAAAATGTAAAAATGAAATTTGTTCCTTAGGCATATGACTGTCCATGGAATTTTGTATTTCAGTGATGCCAGAATAATTCTTTCCAGAAGGAACTTCAAATGCTTAAATTTAGGTGGGTATACCCAGTCCACCAAGTGATTAGGATGATATAATGAGGAAATCCAGAGCAGGCTCCTGTCTGTTCAATGTGAGGGGTATTTTAACTTTGCTGTAGCACTGTTCCATAAGGCAGAGAGATTGTCTCCTATCACTAAGGTTCATTGTGAGGATAAATGTATCAAAGAATGTGAATCACTTAGATATTTTTGGTGTGAAGGTCAGATCAGGTGCCAAATGAGATTCACCTCTCACTCAGAAAAACTAGCTTTGCCTGTTGTTTCGCTGTTTTCACTGTCTGCTGAAAAAATGTGGCGTGAAAGCAAAAAAACAAAAAAAAAAAATTAGCCGGATGCATTCCCTTATTGCAAGCGAAAATATCCATTATAAAAATGTTTATAAAGGAAAAAACATAATGCAAAATCATGTGGGCTTTGGGGTTTTTAGGTGTTTTTTGTTTGGTTTTTTTGGGTTTTTTTTGCATTACGTGGAAGCATTTATGCCTTTGAAACATCCCTAAAGATATATGTTAGTAATATGAATTTTGGTACATTTAAAAAAGTTTTTGAAGCCTCTTTTAAGAATGAAGGAAGAATCTTCAGAAAACGTGACCTTATCAAATGACATAAAAGACTGTTTTAATTGTGCAGATATATTAGAGACTTAAACTAGTATGCTAGCATTTATATATTAGCATTCATATATTAGAGTATATAAGGGCATATCAGCTCAGATATCCTGGAAGGATTTCCCTTGACACCTGTCTGTGAGGGTAACAAGAGGGTGTGTGCAGGATCTGGAAAGAACAAGGCTGTGAACCTGCAGGAAGAGCAACAAAGTGCAGCCAAATGGTATTGTGCCAATATTTCAGTAAGCTGTTTGTGTGGGATAAAAGTTCTCACCTCTCCTGGTGTTTTGCGTTGATTCTGTTTCTATAACCAGGAACATGGAAAGCTGTTGTTGCTCTTTTTCCACATTTCAAAGAAAATGCTTGCTTTAGGCAGATTTTTGCCTTTGGCTTGTCCTGGTTAGTATTTTAGGTTAACAGGCAGGTTCTGAGAAAATGAAAATACATCCTGATTTCATTATAATTCCTATGCCGGGATTCCTTCCACTACTAATGTCCATACAGCGTGTCAC
Source organism: Vireo altiloquus (assembly GCA_013396875.1). Lineage (NCBI taxonomy): Eukaryota > Metazoa > Chordata > Aves > Passeriformes > Vireonidae > Vireo > Vireo altiloquus. Next base: position 612,511 of record VZRF01010033.1, read on the forward strand.
TTCAAACACTAAAGACATCTCATATAATCTTTTATTCCCTTTACTCCTGCACTGGATATATGGACAGATTATTTTAATTTGTTTTATTTCTGATGGTGTGCTGTCCCTAGATTCCTAGTAGAAAAATTTTGGTGACTTCCATTTACATTTAACTTATAATTTGCACTTACTTATTATAAATAGCATTTCTTATAAGGCTGTGGAATGACAATGTTTTTTAGAGATTGCCTTTTAGTTCAGTGTTATTGTTATTATTATTATATTATGTGATTATTATTCTTATTTGGGTTGACACATGAAGACCAGATGCATATGTGTTAAAACAATTTATTAGATTGTCTTTTTTTTTTACTTACAGCCTTAGAAGTCAGTTATAATTTGTATGTGTCAGCATGCTGAAGAAATGAATGTAAAACTAAATGTTAAATATGTGTATATATACTATGCAATTCCCTTCAGGTCACATACTTCAGAATCAATTATTGTCGCTGTATATTTCATCCTTCCAGTGTCCTGAAATGACAGTCTTGGTTCCTAGCCAAGGTTTTGGAGCAAGCAAATGAATTCCAGGAGTATAAGGTAAGTAGCTCTTTTGTATTCCTGAATTACTTTCGATCCCTACAGTTCAACAAGAATTTGCAGACTGTGCAAAGTGTTGCCAGAAAATTTCTAAAGTCAGAGCGTTTATTATCTATTCCCATCTCAGCCCCAGAGAAAAATCCATGAAAGGAACATTTAAAATCCAAAAATTGTGCGTGGCAGCCATTCTTATGTCCCCATATTAGAATTGTTTATTATTAGGATCAGGTAGGTTTGAAAACAAGAGAAAGGGAAAAGAAGAGAATGGGGTGGGTTTTTTAAGTGCTCATGCTTCTCTTTTTGAGTGCTCACCCATTTGGAAAACCTGTGGCTTTTTAGAATATCAGTATGTTGCAGCTCCTATTTCATCTGAGACTGAGACTTTGGTACTGCACTCTGCCATGGACACCTGCAATGCTGCAGAAAGAGGTGGACAACTCAAGAATGGTTTTCTTTGCCATTAGCTTTCAGTCAAATCCCTTCCTATTCTCTGGGATACACCTCGGACTGCGTCGTATACACTGATCAACCCTCTGCGTCTTAATGAGTTGTAGGCTCATCTGATTAAAATCTGATTCCTTTCACTGCTCTTGAGTGGATGCTCCAAACATGAATTTTCAGTGTTACTTCATTGTAGTGGGTACTTTGTTATCCTTTGTACAACAAAATACTGATAGCTCTACTCTTGATCCTGCAAAACACTTAAATCCATGCTTAATCTCACCTGCACAAGTGCTTTGATGCACAGCAGCCAGTGCTCAGCAGTTTTCAGGTCCATTAGCTGGGGGGAATAGTTTTGAAATATTCTGCGTGAACTGCAAAAACCAAAAATCTTTCAAGAAGACCAAGGCAGAGGAGAATATTTCTGTTGGTTTTTCACATTTTTTTTTTCCTTGGGCTGGAAGGAAACTGAGTGGAAACATAATAAAAGATCTGATGCAGAAACAACATTCCTATTGCTTACTGGCATAGCAAACTTAGGACACACATTCGGTTAATAACATATCCTGCATCGTGAGCTTCTCCTTCTCCCTACATTCAGGTTCATCCTATAGCTATATGAGAAGCAGGGAACTGTAAGAATAGCGTAAAAAGAGAATTCCCACACACAATTTATTTTTTCCATCTTATCTAGAAATTGGTACCCTTTACAACAGGATTGGATAGTTGTTTTAGACGTGCTCAGAAATGTGACTCTTTCCTCTGATTCTGGATAAGAAAATACACAAATAAACCTGATATACACATTTACACAATGTACAGGGAAATCTACAAGAATAAATATTGTGGGAAAAAAATTATAAAATAGATTATAGAGAGGTATTACTCAGACATTATTTAGGAATGCACTAATTTACTGCCTTAGAAAATTTATTTGAATAAGAGACATATTTTTTTCCGTCTACTGTGTGCAAAAAGATATAATTTTGTCCAGTTTCATTATAAGAGGTAAGTACTCTCACACTCATATACATGGGCATGTACTAACAGCATTTCATATTAATCTTTGCCTCTCTTTTTTCTCAGGGTAGAATTATTGACTGTGAGATTTTCCTTTGATTTTTTTTTTAATGAAGTAGAGGTTGCCTTACTCCTTTAATTAGAAAAGTACTTGTATTTATTTTTCTTGTTTGGTAACTTTGTTTTAAAACCAACAAATTAAAGAATTTTTTTCACTCTCTTCTAAGGTAGGTAGAGGTGAAGTACTAATTTGAAGACCTTGATATTACACATAGTGGCAGACAGCATTTAGTATTATGGGCTGTAGTTTCCTTAAATCAATTATAATAATGTGTCTACTATCCAAATAGGAATTTAAAACCCATTTATAATACATTGATAATATTAAATGAAAGACTATATCTACAAAAGCATTTAGAAACTGTAGTTCTGCCTAAAAGCCCAGTGTGAGTTGAGAAGTCAACACTTCGTTCTACTGTTTGTTGGCCACATGCCTTCCAGAGGTTTGTAAGGTTTCTGCAGATCAGTGAAATCCCAGTGCAATTAACATGCTGACGTGCAGAGCAGTGAGGTGCCCCAAATCCACATCTAGATGTTTCATTTCCATCTGCCTAGTCTTTGGTGTCAAAACTGGCATGTATTCGAAAGGTTTCTGTGAAGGCAGTATGATGATCCTACTGCAACTCCTTCGCCTTTCAGCTGTTATTTCCTTACCATTCTTGAGGTAGTTTCACTCTGTGTATTTCCCTATCTCACCCTGTATCAGAATTGCCTTAATTTCTCTTGCTGTTGAATTTTGTATACAGTAATTACACAGTCATCAGACAGAGAGACTCACCTCAGGCATTAGGCGGGACATGGGAATTACATGGTGACAGCAAGTCACAGTGCCAGGAATGAATCATGTTTCTTAGCAACTCTACATCAACAAGGAATCCAGTTGCAGAATATGTCCTTCTCATCCCATCAGCAGCCAATTGCCTACAGAGTCATTCTTGTTTTCCCCAGCCAATTAAAAAAAAAAACCAAAACAGTGCTATTCATCATCTTCAGAAGTTGCCAAAAATCTTGTCGGCTTAGTACCTGAAGAACTGTATTAGACACAACTCTCTGTGTTTTCAGTAATTCGCCTTTGAAAGTCTTGAGTTTTCGTCTCATACTGAAGTGGCACTGCTTCACTTAGTTTTCTCACTATTACAAGTTGCTGTTATCAAAAATACCCCAATTTATATTAAAAATACTGGCTAGCACACCTCCATACAAAAAGCAGCAAGAAAGAGAAATTATTTCTCCTTCAAGTGAATGCTGCCTGTGAACTTGAGAATTTGATAATTTTAGCTATAATTAATCTAGTGCAGAGAGGGAAAGGCTAACTCATAGTGCTTCTTCATGCTTTCTTTCCACTAAATGTAAGAGAACAGCTATCGACCTTTTGTCAGCAACAAAAATAAATTGGTATATTCGGCCCAGTGTTTATATGGAGGAGAGAAGTGCTCTATGAAACATGCTCACCAGCAAGCCCATCCATTCTGAGACTGTTGCCAACTTCTGCCTTTAAATGTTAAGCTTATCCAAAGGCCCTACAGTGACAGGATTCCTTCACTAGCTTTGGTAAAGTTTGGAGCTGGACCTAGTGATTACACCAGTAAGATAACACCCAGCTTCTGGGACGTGGAGTCCTAGCCTGTTCATGGGAGTGGGTGAAGGAGCAAGGATGTGAGCTCTCAAATGGATAATCAAACCCCTCCAGGGCACTGGAGGAAATCTGAGCTGTGGGAGCCAGAGACATGCACCAGACAAACTGCAAGTAGGAAGGTTACCCGTGCAAGCAGGTGTGCCCCTGCAATCTCTTTCAACAGAAAGGAGAGCTTGAAGGAGAGACTTAGTGTAGAGGACATCTCATGGCCTTGTTATATGAATCCTTGATTTATGAGAGGACCCAGGACCTGATAACAAGGTTATAGGGAATAATCGAATTAATGGTTTGGTTTTTGACTCTGCATTTTTATTCTAGATACAGCCATGTTTGAAACGACAGGTGTGGTTTTATATTCAGTAAGCATTCTCTACTAGTTTATAGGAGTTTCACTTTGACTTACACTTTGATTTCTTTATTTATCGTTGCTTTCCATGACAGGAGGAGGGGACTAAATGTTGCTGTCATCATACTGCTGCAAAACTAAGGCCAGAAAATAGTTTTTCTTGTGGATACACTCACCAATAATCAGAGGATTGCATAAATGAATAGCCTAACTGATTTTCTAGACTTACAAAGAGTAGAGCTCAATTAGGCAAGAGGATGATCAGCATTTAAGGCATATGTTAGAAAAAACTTTTAGGAGAAAAAACCCCTCTTCCCTTCTCCCCACAAAAAAGTCAGCGGATATGGATCTAATTTTTCAAACAATGACCTTGATTTCTGGTAGAGTTGAAAAATATGCGTTTATAGCAATTTATCTATTTCTACGTTAACTTAAATGATGAATGCTCTTTTGGCAAGATCTATGAGGACAGGGCAGGTAGGGCTCTTAGATAAACTCTCACAGCATCTTCCCTTGCTTTGGTCTCTAATGAGAGAACTGATACAAAGGTTCGTGACTCCTTACAGAAGAGTTAATGTCAAAACCTATGTAAAATTTATTGTGCAGATGCCTGGAGGCCCTTTAAAATGCAGAAAAATCCATGAGATGTAAGGGAAAGGGAATGTGATACCTTAGGTTTGCAATTTGTACTTTCCTTTCAGTTCTCATGGTTTTGCTAAAATTAGAACCAGAGGCCACTTTGTACAATTCCTAAGTCACTGCAACATTACTCTGGGGGAGTGTATACTAAGGGATGTGCTCTGTGTTATTAAAAAACACATAATCTCCCTCTATTATACATACTATCTATATATGAATATCTAAAATGAAAATATGTATGGAAAAGACATATTCCAAGAAAAGGAACAAAAGGAAAATAAATAGGGAAAGAAATCTATTCATTGTAGGGAAACATGTTCACTTTCAATGTTGAAAGGTTGGCTGATAGTTCATATGGAAATCTAGAAATCATGTCACAAAACATGATGTGTGTGAAAAATAATCTCTCTGAAATACCCGCAAAAAACCCCCTGAAATCTACACATGACTCAAATAAGAAGAAATCTAAATGCTCATCTAAATTAAGTGTCTCAAAATGGGTTTTTCTGAGTCAGCAGGTTTGCTACATGTTTATGTCTGGTAACTACTCCCTTACTTTTAGAAGCTGTGCAGAATTCCTGTTTCTAAGACTGAATGAGATGCATCCTTTTCCATTTTCTCTATCATAATTATCGGCTAAATCATGAAATACTACTTTTCAAAGTTGTATCTGTGGAATCTCATTGAAGGCTATGCTTCATCTGAGCAAAACCATGCTGGAAAGCTGCAGTTAATATCTATGTGTGGTCAGCAGTAAAATAAATTTGGCAGGCAGTGAAAGAAATCATACCAGTTCTGCAGAGCTGACAGAAAAAAATATGACCCATTTCATAACAACTAAAAATCATTTCCCCCCAAACACTTCTCCCTGTAGATCACTGGGAAAAGCTGTGGCAAGCTGCAGTTCTGACTCACAGATAAAAGTCTGAGAACAGGTGCTGTAAAGACTGGTATTATCCTTCAGAAGGGTGAATTAGTATTTGATGATCTCACTACATAGGTCTCAAAATGTTTTAAAAAAAGCTAGAGAGTAATTTATTGTGATTCTCCAGTGGATTGATAATGGACCCAGGAATAGCTTAAATTAATTTATCTGGGTTAAGACTCACATGACAGTAGAGAGAGAGAAACATAATTTAGAATAAGCTTTTTTTTTTCCAGATGGCTAACTCCACATTTGTTGGTAATGATGGAGAGATAACACTGCCAGAACAGAATAAACAGGAATGCAAAGAACTGAGAACCAGTATTTACAGACATCAGCAAGAAATACATGTTAGTATAAAACATCCAACTATTCTGTCCATTGTCACAAGCCATTTTAAGACATATTTTCATTCCTACTTCTCACTGAGATGCATCTACAGACCGAGTGGCATCTTTTTTTATAAAGCAAAATAATGTGTGTCTGGTTGCCACCTCTGGATTTGTGTTCTGTCACTCCATTTCATAGCCTGAGTTCCTGAGCCGATGGCAGTGGCAATCCACACACATCAGCCTCCTCCAGAGGCTTTGTTTACTGCCATTTGTCTGTTTTTCCACTCCTTTCTCCTTGCTCCTTGGAAAGCTGTGTGAGCTAAATCCTGCTCCCAGCCCTTCTACAGTTGCTCATTGGAGAGACAATTGAAAATCTGTATGCACTTGTGGCAATCTGCACTCCTTTGCTGGTCCAAGGTCAGTTATGAAAAATGCTGCAACCCCCCAAATGAACAAGTAACAAGCACCAAGTCCTCATTAGACTCTAGAGGTTTTCTTGGATTTCTTTCCTTGCAGATCAAAATCCACTTAGCCTTACTGCCTTTATTTTTTTTTTCTTTTTTTTCCCCTCCCCAGTGCTTATCTGGTGCTGTGAGTGCTGTGGGCACACCAGGAGGCTCCTTTGCAGACAGAAGGTTCAGCTGAAGAGCAGTTTAAGAACATGCAGAGCTTTTTCACTGACACAGGACACTTCACTTGTCCAAACACATGGCATTTTAATCACTGATTGACTGATTATACCGGCAACTTTCAAGGTTATATTAGGCCTTGTTTAAGTGTTAGAGCAGCTTTTCCACTGCTGAGTTTACACCTCTCCACAATGTCATTATCGGGATCCTCTGTAAAGACCTAAAATGGGAGACAGTTTTCAGCTCACTACAGTTTAGGCACTGAGGTCACTGTGTAAGGCAACAAAGTGGGACTTCCGGCACTTCGTTTTCCAATCAGGAAATTCTCTACCTTGGTAGCAAACTTCCCTGGGACTTTAGCTTTGTTGTGCTGGTATCCTCCCAATGTCTTCTCCTGATCTGGGATGTAGAGTTAAACCTGGAGATAAAAATCCATCCAAGTCCATCATCTCTGCCACATCTAGCACCGAATCTGGATTTAATGCTAAATCTAAATAGCATGCACAGCCTTTCCAACTTACTGGCATCTTGTTGGTGCAGTATTTTGAGCACGTTAGGATCTTCTGAGTTCTGTGTGCATGTAATTTATTTCCTGCTTCCTGACTCACAGCACGAGGAAGTTTAATTATATTACTTGAACACGTAATTTAGCTTTTAAAGCCTCAGCACTGAGGTGTGAGGTGTGAGCTCACAGCTTCTGCCAGTGAACAGAATCAGTCATGGGTCATGCAAGTTCCTCTCCCCAGTGGCACCACATCAGCCACAGTCTGGAATAACGGGGAGAGCCTGGACACTCACGACATCTTGCCAGACACAGAGGCTTGGGCAGATGTCTCTGAGATGAACCACAAGTCAGGGTTGCAGTATTGCTTGGGGTGCATTTAAATTAAATTGTCTATTGGCTTCCTGACAAGGAGAAGAAAGGCCAGTTTTCTCCTTGGATTACTCAAGCACAAAGAAATATACTCTGTAGGGACCTAAAGGAGTGAAAATCTGTAAGCTAGGATTTCACTAGGAGAATTTCCCGCCTCAAGAGTGTGTCCTCAAGACACTGTCTCAAGAAAGTAATTTAAGGGCTGTAGAAAGCTCTCTCTGTGTAAAGTATCTGCTTATTTGGGCTACTACAAACCCAGTGTTCTGCACTGGTAGTTCTGTGGTGGATGCAACATATGACACTCAATTAATAGCAATTGATTAACTTTGCACATAATTCATAACATCAGCATGTGCAGGAATATATAGTTTTCAAATAGAAGCTTTCAGGAGAAAGACACCCTGTCTTATGGATGTCACTGTGTCAAATTTTCAGATACTAGATTATGTAAATTTATGTAATTATTATAAAAATGTGACTCAGTATTACAAACACATTTTACCTCAACACTGGAGCACGCACATAGCTATAATCTGTGTGCCTGTTTTTATTTGTTTTCCTGGATTCTATGACCTAAAAACTCTAAAAAATAAAATAATATTGTAAAGAAAACCCCATCCACTGCCCTGATAAAAACCCAAACAAGAGGCCACAAACAAACCCCCCAACAAAACAAGATATTTATAAACAGCCTCAGCTGTAGTAGCTGATAATTCACAGCATTTCAGCCATTTTGGCTTTGAAACACACTTTGAATACAGAGGTCTGCTAACATTCAGGCAGCTATCTCAAAAGACAGAAAATAATGTACAATTGTTCTAAGTAGGTGAAAACAATCAGATTTCTTAATGGACATGGGGTACAATGTTAATGGCAACTCTGATAATCTCTGGCATATTCAGTGCCTTAGTGGTGTTAGATGGTCTTGGCTTTTCCCTCTTTAAGAAGGTCTCACTTTACTTCACAAATAATACATGTTTATTTATTTATTTTCCTGCTTGGTAGCAGGATTTTCAGTACCCCCTGCTGTTAAATATAATGTCCTTTGGTAGCATTAAACTCCCTTCCTGGAGCAGATTTCCACCATAACATCAAATATAAACTAACAACAGTGCAGGAAAACCTCTCCTGGCAGGCAAAAGTACATTGCAGCAGCTTGTCCATGTGATCCTCCTCGTTTCTGTAACTGAGGATATTCATCATCTTGACAGCCACACTTCAGAGCAGATCTATAGCTTCTCTCTCTGTCACGTATCTCTGGAGCATGTAGAATCATAGAACAGTTTGGGTTGGAGGGGATTTTTTAAGGTCATCTCGTCCAACACTCCTGTTAGATCAGGTTGCTCAGAGACTTGTCCAGCCTGACCTTGAGCGTTTCCAAGGATGGGGCATTTACCACCTTTCTGGGCAACCTGTTCCAGGGTTTCACCACCCTCTTTGTGAAATATTTCTTCCTTATACCTTAGTCTGAGTCTACTGTCTTTTAGTTTAAAACAATTGCCATTTGACCCTAAACTTGTCCTATAGCAACAGGCCCTATTAAAAGGTCTGTGTGTATGACAACACATAGTTTTCTTCTGCTTTCTAGGGTGTTACTGACACATGGAATTGATGTGCACCTTTAGCCTGATGGCTGCTCCACTAAAAAAACCCCTCACATCTGCATTATTCAGGGTATTTCTACAGAAAGGTTTTGTAGAAAGAAAGGCAGGACCCATATGTCCATATTTGCACAGTGAGTATGCTAAAATACAGAACTGGAGCTGTAACTTTCAAATAATCCCAGAGGGAGAATTTTAAGTCATGCTTTCAATAGAAACCCAGAAAAGAATTCATGGACGTGCTCAACTGATACAAAAATCAGTTCAGGCGAGGCTGGCTGTGCTGTGATTGGGATCTTTATTTCCCTTGAAAATGTGTTTTTCTTGAAACTGAACTTTGTGAAATTGTACTAATTTGGAAAAACACTGCCTGAGAGGGAAAGAATTTTTACAATAATGCAACATGCCACTTTTCATAAGAATTTCATTTTAGGTGTTTTATTTAGCAATTTCCTATGGTATAGAGGAATACAGGCTGTTTAAATCTATTTGGTTTCAAGGTTATTTTTCTGTTTAGTATGAAACTTAATTTGGAAATCTGAAAATCCACAGACAATCAGACTTTCCATTCTCTACCCCACTTCTCCTCAGATGATTTGTGTTACATTTTTCTAGACTACTCGCTTTCCTTACACTGATTGGTGAAAATGAGAATTTATAGAAATTGCCAATGTCATAGTTGATAGAAATCATCGTGTATGAGGTGCTTAAAAGCCTTTGAAAAATCTGCCTCGAAGTCTCTATGGTATAATGTGGAGATACGTGTAGATAAGATTAATGAACACAAGTTGGGCAGAGAGAAAAACATAATTAGGCTGTTTCTGATGTTTATCAGAGAGGAAGGAGCCATGAATGAAAAGCAGGCATTTAATCAGGGTGAAGAGACGTGCTCATAGCTGTAGCTTGCTGCAAGCAGACCTTCTCTTGCCCCTTTAGGAAGCTGTTTGTCAGGAGCCAGTGTGGAGCAGTGGGAAGCCACAGGGAGAGGAGTGTGTGTGGAGCACACCTCAGCTCCCCAACACATGGCACTTCTGCTGGCACAGGGCAAGAAATGGCAACAGAGGGTTTGATGTATCTGATAGTCCTATGAATTCTCCCCTCTCCCATGGAGCTTGGAAAGAGGATATGGGAGCTGAAGCACGGTCACGAGCTGGTTTTAATTGCTGGTAGCACCACTGGGAGTCAGCAGAAGTGAAGGTTCTGTGTGCTGATTTCCCCATTTGGCACCAAACTGTGCCACCCAGAGTTTGGATTGTGATTTTTAGGGTTTTTTTTTCAAAACATGTGGGAAGAGGGGTAAAAACATAAAAGATTTCTTCCACTCTGGAAACCTCCATCCATCTTGTCAGCCAGGGGCAGTCCATAAGACAGAAGGGAATGGCAGATTCAGGGTCTCGAAAGGACTCAGTACAGAGCAGAAGAGTGGACTGCAGACTAACTCAACTGCAAGGATGGTTCCAGTTAAGAATCTTGACACAGTCCACAGAAGCCAAGTTTGATAGGTTTTTTAGTATGACAGTGACTGAGCACTGGCAGTTGTCTCAGAGGGGCTGTGGACTCTCCATCATTGGAAATTCTCAAAAGCCATCTGGATGTGATCCCAGGCAGCCTGCTTAGCAGGAAGAATTGGACCAGATGACCTCCATGTGTCCCTTCCAGCCTCAGCCACTCTGTGATTTGTTGTTCAACAAGATTATTACTGTTGCAATTGTGTCCACTTGCCATTTCTCTGTGGATAGCACAGCAGAAGCTCTTTCTTCAAGCCTCTGGGCTTTCTGCTCACATCCAAAGCTGCTCCTAAGGCACAGAGAACCTCTGGTTCAGTATGGTTGTCAAGAAACTGTGACCTCAAAGCAGCTTTTGGCTAATATCATAATAATACTGCATTTGATCTAACAGCCTCCTCACTCGGGGGGAAAGGAGATAGCATTTTCCCTGTATTTTCACTGAGTATCTATATAGGGTGTCCCAGAGAAGGCAGTTGGGTTTGGCTGCTAATTCCCGTCACTATAAGCTAGAAATAAAATTAGCCTGTGGTGGCTCACACAGATATTATGAAATTGTTATTCACCCTTTAGTATAAAGCATCTGTTTTAACTACAAAATAATTACAAGCAGTAAATTCAAGCAATTTTATGTCCTTTGGTTCCAATTCTCGGTTTAAACTACCTTAATAACAGCTGTAATGATTTTTGCCTTCTTGGTCACGCTCAATTTGATAGATTGATGGAAAAAAAGTCTGAGCCTTTGAAATGCACTTTAACACCGCACAACCACTGTGCACAGGAGCACAAGTCATGCTGGTGGTGCCAAAAGTAGGTGAATGTTGACACACAGCATTTGGGCAGTTTTAGTGCTGCTAAGAGATGCCTCATCTTAGCAAATGAACGGAGGGTGAACTGAGCATCACTCTGGCAGTGTTTCATAATCAAGATTCCCCTGAGATATGAGGAAGCTCTGAGTAGGTTAGGCCATCTCACAGTGGCAGCTGGAGGTGGACCTCGAGGTTGAAAACCAGCCCATTCCCCCAGGTCCTTTCCCTTTCCCCATTTTTATTGAATGCAATTTGAATGTTTAATTCTTCATCCCCACAGATATACCTAGAAGGGCTTCAGAAACTGCCACAGTAAATGCAGACTTAAACACACAGGCAATAAACATCTGGAAAATGTGTGCAAGCATCCCCTGATTTCCACTGCACAGCTCTAGACATTCTCAACACACTTCCCCCCTTGCAGGGACCTGCAAGGCTGAGCCTCTTCTGGACAGGGTAGGAGCAAGTGTTTATTTTCCTGATACAGTAAATAAATTAGACCAGTAAGGATGAGGGCAGCAGAAAGATGGATATATTGCACTTTCCCAGCATTCTGTGGTGTTAGGTGCTGAGAGAGGAGTGGAAAAGATGTCACTGTACAGCTAATGCACTTTCAGAAGGCTGTGCCAAATACTTACACTTTTTATCCTTCCCAGATACAGCTTGTTTCTTTGAAGACAGCATGGCTCAGTTCAGCCCTGGTGTGATTGCAATGGCTTCAGTTAGAACCTCCTTATAACCAGGCTGAAATTGTTGTTTTGTCCCACATTTCCTTTTTCTAACCAGCCATAGCTCCATTGTCCTGGCTTTTAAGACTGGTAGCAAACCAGCAATTGCTGCACAAAGTGCATTTGTTGTCCATTTGCAAAGGATGACCTTCCTTTTCTCTCAGCACAAGTCTCCAGATGGAAATGTAATCTTTCACAGTTGAGTGGCTTTCAATACACAAAGGCAGAGTGAAAAAACTTAGCCCTGCTATTAAAGCTGCTCTCTATAAACAATTACTTGTCTTAATAGGGATTAATATAAGAAATAAGCATTGAAAGAAAGCGAAATTGCTGCAAAGCCTGTCTTGCAGCTGTAATTTCTTTCTGCAAATGGAACTGTGAAGCTACTGACTAAGTCAGGCACTCTTCATCGAGTAGGTAATCAACAGAGTGAGAGAGCAGAAACAAGCTACACTGGCACACATGGGAAGAAAACCTGTTTGTTTGTTTATTTGTTGTTAATTATGAAGACCGAAAATACATGCTGACATATAGAAAGCATATGCTACAAGGAGTCTGGAGGCTTTTTAGCAACAGAAAGTTTACATAAGACTTCAAATAAAGGACAAATGACTAGTGTGCGCACAACACTAGAACAGATAAGAATAAGCTAGGTAGTAACTTTTATTTGGTGAATTTTAATGCACTGTCAGTTCATTAGGAGCCACAACAATAGAAAACTAACTACTCAGAGATGCACTAGCATAATCAGCTAGATTAAATGCAACCTTTTGAACCACTAATGAGATTACATTTCAGTGAGCTAATCAACGCAATATTGTGATTACATGGAGTTAAAATAGATTTTTAGAATAGAAATCAGGCCAGTCATTTAGATGGAATTAATAGTCTGCCTTTCCTCATTTTACATTTCTTAAATTTAAAGCTCAGTGGTAACAGCTTTACAGAATCCTTTCTTTGTTATGTTCTGTCTCTTTATTTGCCATTCCCTGGAACACTCTTGCTCAGCCAAGTGAAGTGATTAGTAAAAATCTCATGCTTTGTTGCAACGTGTGGAAAAGTGACAGCATCTGGGGAGAAGCTTGTCTCATTTTGCTGAGGGGCACTAGCCATACCAAGGCGGTGATAACTGAGCAGCTCAGCCAAAGCCTTTAAATGCTGAGTGTGGACCCTGCAACGTGTCCACCTCGATGTTCTGGAGACAGCGCTGGCCTGCTCCGTTTCAGAGTCACCTCTGTCTCACCTGTCTCGAGACAGAGGCTGTTCACCTTCCTCAGCTTCTCCGTGGAGCTGGAGAATTAGCTCTGAGCTTAAGAGATTGGCTCTTTAGTATGGCATTTGCCCTGCACTCAGCCAGCAATCCCCACTGAGCTGTGTGGCTTCCCTGAAGAATGTGTGTGGCCATTCGTGGCACTGCCACCAGAGATGCCACATGTGCCACCTGCTGCAGGAGCACCTCTGTGTGCTGAGCACCTGGAACACACAAATATAGTCCATGTCATGCAGCACCAAATGCTTAGCAATAATTGTCAGGTTATGTGATAACAGCTTATCTGAGCAACCATAAAGGCCCACAAACACTGTCCTCAAACCTGCTCCTTTTTACCTCCCCAGCCGCTCCTGACTGCCCACTGCCCTGTGTCCTTTGAGCAGTTTTTTTATCTGCTTTATACTTTTTNCCTTCTCCATGGAGCTGGAGAATGTCCTTTGAGCAGTTTTTTATCTGCTTTATACTTTTTTTTTTTGGTTAAATCTTGTCTCCCTCAGTTTAAATAGTGATTTTTTATTTTTCTGGTGGTACGAAATCAAATACTGTGCTCTAAGTGTAAGTAGATGAAAGCTGTTCTACTTTCTCATCTTTCTAAAAACAAAATCGTATGTCTCAGAGATCTTGCTTCAATCTGCCATATACCGCTGCTCAAAGTTTCTATTTTCCTCTGTCAGGTTTCAGAATTTTGTGCGTTCTGAGGTCAGATGACAGGATGCAATGTTTATGCAACTGTTTTTTTAATCTTTCTCTTTAAAGGAAGCTTCATTTGCTTTTTGATGGTCATGGTATTTATGGAACCATGATTTGGTATTCATTTAAAATAAAAAATTAAATTTTTGACAGCTTGAGCCAGAGCTCTGGGATTGAGAATATCCTATTTTCCTCTGTTTTTTAAACTTGTAAAATCTTTTTTACCCAGTTGAATGCTCAACTATTTATTTCTATAGGCCAGAGAAGCCTCTGCTGCAATTATCATTGAAAACTGATGCAAACTGTGCTGAATTTAATCCCATGCTCTTTACACCACTCTCCCCTTTCTTTTTCTTTTCCTCCACAAGACTCTTCCAATTTCCTTTGCATGGTTAATATTTGCCTGAGCAGCAGCAGCTTTTATTTTATCATTATTCTATAATCTGCTAGTATCCATTTTAATATCCACCTACTGCAAGCTTTATTATATTTTTTACTAAAATAAATAACAATCAGAATATTATTTTTATTACATTTCATAAAGATCATATATTTATAAATTCTATAAAGAGAATAGGCAGACAAATACAATTGAAATAAAATGTAAATGCCATTTTTCAGGCAGATTAGTGTGAAATTCTTGCTGTCATAAACCTGGTTTTCTCCAAATTATCAATATCCTTCAACTAAGAGCTCAGGTTAGGAATCCTCTCCCCATATACAGATGGACAAAGATTTTGTAGTCGTTCCTCAAAGCAGAAAGGTTGGAATGCCTTTTTTTTGTCTGCTTGACATGCATTTAAGTATATGTTAAACAGAAGGAGTTACTGGGTTTTCTGGAAAATCACAGAAGCTCCATATACACTGTGAACAGAATTCACACTTTTCCACCTATACCCAGCAAGCAGCTTCATGTTGGAATAAAACACTGTCTGCAAAGGCATATTTAGATCATTTTGTTGTTCTCTTGTGAACTCTGCATAATGACTGCAGAGGAAAATAGCACATTTACAGAAAATAATGGTATTACATTGATGGTGTCTGCAGAGCTACAAAAGATCTGACAAAGGTTGAATAAACCATTGAATTGCAATTTTCCTTTCATGTTACCTGTTCAAAATGCAAATTACACTTGGTTAGTTTTACATTTGTGACACCTTCTGCCTGGAAATGTAATTTGCTTAAGAGGTAGTTAACTTCTGTGTGAAAAACAGAAATTTAAGTCTCTGAGTGAAATGGATCTATTTACATGATATATTTACACTTCCAAATATGGACTTATTTCTTTATTTTGCACTTGTGGAAGCATTTTAGGTAGTTTTCATCTCTGTTCAAAAATTATTCAAAGAGTCTTCTTATTTTTTTTAATGTATTTTTTCCAGACATTTATTTTAAGATTAGAAGAACCTAGGGCACCTTTATTGCTTATATGAGACACTCAAAAAGGAAAATGCTTAGGTTTTCCCACACTCTCTTCTGATTTTCAAGCAATGACAAAACCCCCAGGTAACTCCTTCCTGTTGATCCAACTCCAATGCAGTGATAACAGGGCAGAGCTCGAGTACAGGACCACATCAACGAATTTGGAAGCATGATATGCAGAAAACCAAGGAAGGGCTGAGTCCCTGCTCCACTCTCTCTGCTTTTAATTTGAGCCAAACAGAGTTTTGCCACTTATCACTGTCAGACCTTGCAGCCCAAATGCACTTAGTTCATGCACTTAGACAAAATCACATCTTCAGAAAAACTCGAGGGACCTGCTGTGGAGTAGTCTGGCCATAGCACAAATATGGAGAGGGAAACAAGCACCGGTACTAAATCAGTTGGCTATTTTGTTTCCTGCTTCTGAATAAGGCAAAGCAATCAAGAAAGCACTTCTGGTTTTCTGTGGATGAAAAATGAATCAGGTATTACATCAGAAAAGGCATCATCAGCTCCAGCAATGTCTGCTATCACAAGTTTGTCATCAGCACATGTGGCTGGCAGGTGAGTACAGGAATGATAGCGAAGCACAGCACAACAGTTTTCTACACAGAAACAGCAACTATTTCTAGTTACACTTGTATCTTTTTGTTTTGATGCCTTAAATGGCTACCTAGAAACAGAGACTAGACAAGAACAAAGGAATAAAGAAGGTATTTATTTGAAAGGCCTTCAGATGCACACTTTGGGCTCCAGAGGGTCCTGCCTCAGTGAATCACAAAATGGAGAACAGGTCACGAGTTCTTCACACTTTTATATCAGCATAAATTCACCAAGCAGAACCCAGCAATGATGGAATTTCCCCAAGCTTGCCCCCCTCTCCCCAAGATGAAGGTTTACAGTTTTTCTGCCTAGGATGGTCTGGGTGTCCTTGGAGAGCGAGCTGGAGAGGCTTTGTTATGTCTGTGTGAGCATGAGAGAACAGCACTTAAAAAGCTACAGGAAAATTTAGAGTCACACTAGCAGTACAGGATTTGAAAAACATAAAAGTAAAAACCTAAGGCATCATTTTCACGGCAGTCTTCTGAGCAAGTATTTGGAAGTCTGTTTTTCTCAAAATGGTGCAGAAGAAGCAGATCACTCCTTCAAAGACGAAAAGAAAGTTCCTCACAATTCTGCATCACTAATTTTATGAAGAATGGTTTATACATCAACAAATTTCCTCTTTTTAAAAAAAATTTATCAAGTTACAAAGAAATCAGGTCAGAAGGTTTAGCCAAATTTGTCAGCTGCACATTGCCTCATACTACTCTGTCAAAACATTTTTGTTTCCTTTTCTCCTCTGTTCCTACTTCCTTTGAAACAACCCTTTCCACTCCTCTCTCTCTGATAGAAACTTTCTTTCTCAGTGTTTTCACTGTATTTTTGCTTGAAGTTTTACATGCCTGCCAGAAGCCTCTGAGCAAAAAAACCTGACAGAGCATAGCTTATTTAGCTAGCAAAATGAAAGCTAAAGAGGGTAGGATTTTTCCTAAGGAAAAATGCAGAATGGTACCTGCTGCAAATGGAGAATGCTGTTTAAACTACTGAACTGTACCGGCAGCAAATCCAACAGGTATTAACCAGTTAAAAATTAATTTCACTTGGATATTTTGAGGGTTCAGTGCTGGGTCTGAGCTTCTGGAATAGTCTTCCAACAGGAGCATGAGAATAACCCACCAGAGTGGTATCAAAATAGTGCTTACTACTATAGTAAAAGGTTCATCCTGGAGAGTTGTAACATCAAGTGACTGGAGGTCTTCTCCAGATCTATTAGCTCACATTACCAGTTGCCCAGTTCCTTTTTCTGTGCTCAGATTTCCTCTGATTCTACATGAAAATTCATGCATTGAAACAGAAAAGAAAAATAAAAGCTTCCACAATTGTATTTCTCCATGCAGCCTTAGGCTGGCCACATGCACCAGCTACCTCAGCCACAAAGTGGAACTGGTGGTAACTCTTCAGTACAGCAACCCTTTGTTTTCCCTAGGTCTGCTTTCCAAAAAATAAAATGCATGAATTATGCTAAACTGCAACAGATAATAACACAAGTTTTGTTATGCTGCTGTTGTTACCTTACAAATTTCTGTCTCTTTTTTGTGAGGCTCAGAACATCTGTGAGTCAGTCGCTTACACAAGGTAATTAGCTCTTGATTAACACTTACACCTACTTTCATATAATTTCACATTTTCTAGTTTTCCAAGCTTAGCCTGCTCTGATTCTTTCTGTAATGAATGAAGAGCTTTGTCTCACCCCGTGCCCCTCTCAAGGGAAGAAGTCTGATGCTCTCCTGCAGCCTGGCTCTCACACACACCCTGTTGCACTCTTCTGGATACCAGGGCAACTCTTGCTAGGGCTGTATTTCTCCACGTACACAGACAAACTAAAACACCTTTTCTAACATATTTCCAATGAACTTCAAATTAAGGCAAGAGCAGCTCAAAACTGTCCTCACACAGCTGAGGCTTGACTGAACATGTGTGAGGCAACTGCTCTGGTACTTATTGGTGACTAACCCAGCATAAAAGGCACACAGTGCGGGTTCAGAGCTAGGCACGTCTCATCTGATGGAGGTTTCTTTTTTGTTCCAGATCCACCAGCCCAGCACTTTTCTGGCTTCTTAGGTGTTGCACATATATGTGAAGTAGAAAGCTCTTGGGAAGTCCCCCATCTATGAAAATACACCCTCCCTCAGAAAAAAGAGAAGAAAGAAAGAAAGAGAAAGAAAGAGAGAAAGAGAGAGAGAGAAAGAGAGAGAGAGAAAGAAAAAGAGAGAGAGAGAAAGAAGAAAGAAAGAAAGAAAGAAAGAGAAAGAAAGAGTGAAAGAAAGAAAAGAAAGGAAGGAAGGACCCTTTTTTCTCTTCAGCATCAATCTCTCCATCTGGCAGCAGTCGATGAAACATGTATTCATATTTTCATTTAAGTTCTGTTACCTTTGGAATTCTATAAAGCTCCTAAACAAGTTGTTTTGAAGATGACTGAAGGTCATATTTTGGTTGATGACTGGAACATGCTGGAAGAATCAGGTGTCAAATCAGGCTCTAAAACATAAACTTAGCTTGAATTTTTGTTTTTTACTGAGAACATATGTTAGGGAGAAACCCTGAGGCTAAATCACGCCATATCTTTAGATTTACATGCTTTTATATATTCAGACAATTAAACCATAAACTCTCAACGTAACGGGAAAATCATCACTATCGGACTAGAATATTAAATCTCAACCTTGGTTGGCTGGTACCTGAGGATACAGCTCAAGCTTAGTTTTATGTGGGTGCACTTACTTCTGCCTGTTGTCTCACGGACTTTGTACATGTTTTATTTTCCATGGGTCGCGATGCCCATCAACTTTCACAGGAGTTACCACTGTTAAGGGCTGGGTGACGATAAGCTGTGTAACTCTGTCACTTTATACATACTTTACCCTTCATAACTGCAGCTGATGAATACTGATCTCGTAAGTCCTGTCCCTATTCACTGGCTAAAGGTAAACAGCCTTTTCCTTTCACACTTTTTGTCAAAACCTCTCTGACATGCTTCACACACAAAGTATTTTGCTGCCTTTCTTCAAACAAGGAAACATTTGCTGTTAGAATGTTAGAACATTTGCAAGTTAGAATGACCTTGATATTTTTTTCCTGCTAAGATTACACTCCTTGCAGGTACTGCTTTCCTTTAAATGGTTTACTCTGACTTCTGTAGTGATTTTACAAGGTCTTCTTTATCTCTTCATCCCAGACTAATTCATTATAAATGTCTATAGCCTGTCTTGGACCTTGTCAGTGCTTGTACTACAGTGGCTTTCCTAGCTGCTGCTGCCGCTGCCATTGCAGTTTGCTGCATATCAGGCAGCTGTTTCCCACCCTCCACACCCCGGCAATCTTTCTGTAGTCATCTGCTAAATATTGCTGACCACCAGGTTAGACTGGCTCCAGTTAATGTCAGTCATTTTTTGCTTGGCTCATTGCTGATACTAATAACATGGATTAACTTCAGTGGAAACCTTTGGTCTGGTCATAGTGTCATACAGTAAAACCTTCCTGGCACTGTGTTTTTCCCTTCATACTGATAATCTCTCAGGTTGGACAAATGATGTAGTGGTCATCCTTTAAAGGCGACACTCTAAAGAGCTGTCTGCAAACATACACTTCTACAGTCTAAGCAAGATAAATTACCTGCTTATTTAAAGGAAGCTATAAGCTTTTATCCCATCAGTACATCTGAAATAAAAATGTTCGTGGTGGATAGACATCAAGTCATTCAGATTTACAGTACCTCTGTGTTAATGACACAGTTAAGGTAACAGCTTTCCTGCAAATACTTCAAAAAGTCCTTGACACCAGAGCAGACCAAAGTCTATGTCTCAGTTCCTTCTCTTCATTGAGGAAATATTCAATTAACCTTGCCCTAAACATTACAGCAAGAGAAATGAGTCAAAATTTCATGGCCTTAAGAGCCAGCTGCCAAAAGCAAATCATGGTGTGTACAAACCTGCTCCCATTTCAGTGGTACTGACAGGCAAAGCTGAACCTCTCAAGGGTCTTGTTTCTCTGTGTGCTGAGCTGACAAAGACTTTAACACAACAAACAATGATGGCGTGTCAACCAGTCTGATTGTTTTCTCCCCGGATTTACTCAAGGTTACCTCCTAAAGCAAGTATCTAGACAGGGGAAACATTCTGACTTTTAGATTCACTGACAGCCTGAGTTGTGTTTTCCAAAGGAGAAGGAATCAGGCTGGGCTCTGCAGTGACTCAAACATTTCCAGATGACTAGCCTTTGGCTCTACTTCAGAGGACACTTCAGCCTACCTAAGCAAGCACAGTCACCAAAAGAGGCAGTCCTGCCCTTCTCCCCAGTTGTTTGTTTCCACACACCCTCGTTGTGCTAGCAAAAGCCGTTCTGAATATTCTGCAGGACTGAGCAGACTGAAAAATAAATCTTTTCATAGGTTTTGGCAAGGCTATATTTCAGCTCCCAGAGGCTCACCTGTCACCTGACTACACAAATATTTGTGCTGGACCGAAGACGAGGCAAGTTTGAGGCCACAGAAACTACAGCCTTCCTAGTTGTAGTAATCTGCACAAAGTTTTTAAACCCAGATAATCCACCAGCAGTCCTTGGTCAGCAATGCTGTTTCTCCAAGTAAGGGTTGCAGGCCCTGTTCCGAGCCCTGTGCCACCCCATGACACAGCCATGCAATTCTGCACCTTTGGTTCTTTGCAAAAGAATACTACCATGAGTAAGTGATCTGCTAAACACTGAGACTCATGGGTCTAGGAACAGCTCAAATGACAGTTTCTCCACATGTTGAAATTAGATTTTCAAAGATGCATGTATTTTCACAGAGAAGCCTTAACTGCTTTTTGTACAGGCTGGTGCTTTTTGTTCTTGAAACTTTAGGTAGGAGCCCCTTTTAGGAGAGAACAGAAAAAAAAGAAAAAGAAAGGGAAATTTGTAGTCTCACTCTTGAACAGCTATTTCATTCTGGTTTTGCTATGTCTTTTCCATTCCTTGGTGATCCAGTAGTAAGAGAGCAAAACTCAATTACACTTAAAGTAAAGCTGTGAAATGGAAACAAAAGAGAAAGCAAAATAGAGAACAGCAAGTGATCTGGAGAGCACATCTGGCTCTGCCCAGGGAACACAAGGGCCCTGCCACTTTGATAGGCTCATGATGACTGGGCAATTGAGCAGCCAAAACTACCTGAAAATGGCAGACTGTGGCCACTGTTAAAAGCAGAAAGTGCCTTTCTGTGTGTAATCACTTTATCTTCTCCTGGAGGAGGTGGGATGTCTGTGTGCATGGATGCTTCAGCCACAGCTTGAGTGCCAGTAAAACCAAGGAATGAAAGGACACTGGGTTACAAGGGGACCCTAGCAGGTGGTTCAGACTGGATGACCAACTCCTACATTTTAGGGACCTGACTTGCATTCTGTCTCAATATGAATCCAAGGCGGTACTGAATAGTTCAGAGTGTCTAATGAATTTAACTGCAGCAACTTGTAAATCTGCAAGCTTAAGCTGAAATAAGGGGAGTCAAACAATATTGTTTTGTTGAGTCTAGTGCTCAGATATTTAAATGAACTAACTTGCTGAATAAACTGTGTGCAGAATGAAGAAGTATGGTTTGGGCTTGGCTTTTTAAATCTTATTTTTGAATACTTTTTTTTCCTCAACTACTAAACCTCTGTAATATTTGGAGGCAGATCTTGAGGAAAGTGCTCTAGTGCAAGACAAGCTATGATGTGCTGGTGACCTTCACCCAGCTCCCTGGAGCCTCCCTGAGCCTGTGATCATCCATTCACTTAGCAGATTCACTCTTCATCATGGACAGGGTTCATCCCACTCACCTTTAATCACGAAGGTCTCTTACAGAAACCATTTTTCTTGTCTTCTTCTGTATGAAGAAAAAAAGTCGTTTCCAATTAGTTATAAAACCAGAACTGTACACAGAAACAGGGGAGAGTGTAGTTGCAAATACTTAAAGCTCTTTTAATTCAGCAGAGGCTGTTTTGTAGTTATACATCTTTGAAATTTAATACTCTGATTACTTTAAGACTTGCAAGTTATGGAATGAAAAATAATTTTTCTTTTTGTTACCTTTACATATTGAGTTCATTAACTGCCATTAAAATAAGGCAGGACTTACAGAATTAAGCAGTTCATGTAGGTATTACAGTACTAGGTAGATTTCTTGAAAAGCCATGGCTAGCTCTTCACTGCTCCCTTTGATTATTTTTATTTATTTAACCAGATTTTTGACCACCAATATGACTTTTTTGTGCCTCTAGATGCACCTGTCTTTCAAGCAGTAATACTGTTTACAGGTGATGGTTTCTTAGTTCATTTGAGTCTAGAATTAATCTCCTCCAAGAGTGTTTTTGTTCTGTTTAGCTCCACACAACACAACTATCTTCTGTCATAGCCTCGTGCTTATACAACTAGTCCAAATGGGTTTCCTTTGTTCTGATTTCCCAAAGGGTGTATGAAACCCTGACCATTATTCTCAGCTTGTTCTGCAGTGGGCACTGAGCATTGTACTGGCAGGTGTTTACAGGACCTTCAGCCAGATGAAAAGAGGGAAGATTTGCTAATGTTGCACTTCCAGGAAATCCTTCCAGCTAAACATCTGCAGTCATAGCTGACTTTACCATACGTGTAGTTTTCTGGGGATCAGACAAAAATTTTTAAATTATTATTTACTTAGTGTAATAAATACTAATATAAGACTAATATAAAACATGAAATATTACTATATTTTAAAAACATGCTGCTACTTGTTAATGAGGTTTATCATGCTGTTTTTCTAATTTGTGTAATTAATGTGCTCAAACTGAAGTGCAATTAACACCAGGAGATTCCATACTGCTCTTTATCTAGATAAAACCATTAATCAATGTATAAATATATTTTATACCGACAGTTGAGCTTCTAAGAGGTAGTAACTTTATTCCACAAAGAATTTTTCCTTCATTCTCAAAGACTAGATACTTTTGTCAAAAATAACCAGTTCATTCAGTTAATATATTTAAGGTCTTAGGTGTCTTTTATATTTATCCACAATCTCAGGAGTGTTTTGTAGATCTTGGTATTCTTTCAGTCATCCTGAAGTTTGACTGGTTTCTTTATTTCAACATGCTAAGGTACTGGGCTGGTTTTTGTGTTTGTTTGTCCGTCATCTTATTTCTGAACAAAGCAAAAATATCCATAGTCTTTTTGGAAGTCAGAATGAACATCTTGCAGTCAGATTGTCTCAACTCACTTGGGCTCTGTCTCTCTCTTTCGGCGCAGTGTGCCGTCATGTGTGATGCATGAGAAGAATGATGTAATTTTTCTTAATTTCACTTTATTTCTCACGTTATTTATGCCTTTTTACACAAAGGAAAAGATCGCGGAGGGGAAGGTGCCCTGCAGGGTGGCAGAGGCAGGTCCCAGGGCTCCGCTCCCCGCCAGGCACCAGGTGGCGATGCACGGCCGGCGAAACCCTGCGCTGCCGGCAGCTTCCCCGCGGGAGATGCTCCCTGTCTGGGGAACATCCCTGGGGTCGGCACCGTCCTCCCCCGGGCACCTCCGATGGTTTTAAGCAGGGGATTAATCATGGTTTTAATGTCGGGCAGTTCCTTCCTTAGCTCTCCCTCTCCCCACTGCTCAGCGGGTAAATCTCTACTCGCCACTGTGAGAGCTCGCAGATTCTGTTCAGACAGGCACAAGATTCGTTCCTCTGACATTTGTCTCTCACTTCAATTTCCCATTTATTTCCAAAATAAACCCAGAAAAAAAAATCATTACTAAATACAACAGTTTTCCCTGCGCACACCTGTCTGGATATTTGCGTTGAGTACGTGCACAGCTTCCTCGTGAGGGGGAGAGGAGGGGCAGGCACTGATCTCTTTCCTCTGGTCACCAGTGCTAGAGAGGTACAGAATGACATGATGTTGTGTCAGGGGAGGTTTAGGCTGGGTATCAGGAAAAGGTTCTTCACCCAGAAGGTGTTTGGGCACTGGAACAGGCATCCCAGGGAATGGGCTGGGAATGGATGGGAATCCCATCACAGCACCAAGCCTGACAGAGCTCAAGAAGCCTTTGGACTCTCAGGCACAGGGTGGGATTCCTGGGACACTCCTATGCAGGGCCAGGCATTGGACTCCATGATCCTTGTGGGGCCCTTCTGACTCGGCTTTTTCTTTTGCTCCATGTTGTCCTTTGGACTTTGCTGCCACTCCAGCTGAAATGTGGCAGCAAGAATATTCACGCCTAAGACCTCCTTCAATTGACTGCTCCATTCAGTCATCTGGAAGTCACTTGCAACAACCAGAGATCTCCAGTGCTCGCAGATGAGATGCTTAGATTGTGTGTTGGGCCACCCTCCCTCCACCATAAGAAGACTTTCAGTCTGTGTTCTAAAAGGCTTAATAACCTCAGATCATATTCCCTATACATTTGGAAGACCTTTGACAAATCAACCCCTTTGAGTAAAAGATGTATGAACCAAAAAATGTTAACACAAATTTCACATCTATCTACAATTGAGGAAGCAATTAATTTTCTAGAGTCTACCACTGAGGCTTCTGTAGCTGTGTTATTATTTGTGTCCATCCTTTCCATCTACTTACAGCCCAACAACTCTTTGCAATTCAGCTTGAACACTCAAAGCTGCTTCTTAGGAGAGAAGTGTGAACAAATTTTCGTAACATTTAAAAGAAAAAGAATATCTAAGATAAATATGGGCATTTTTTTCCTTGCATTCTGTAAGGCAGCATGGCTCTGCAGTGCTTTCATAATCATAAGCTGCCTTCAAAACCACATGATGGGTGAAATTTCAGTGTTACAGGATGAAATATTTTCGTTAGTCATTTCAGTTTTGCTGAATACAGCTCTACAAAGCAAAATTCACAAAAGATGCACAATTTCTAAAGCTGCCCTGAGAAGGTTTAATATTGAGCACAGCTCTGCAAAAATGTTACCTACCATTGATAAACAGTTGATTGAAAAGGCACCTACAACTTTCACTTACTTCTCCTGGCCTCTCAAACCCTGTAATGAATACTTTCTACTGGCAAAGAAGAAGGAAAGAAATGAGAAGGGATGAAGTGCTCAGAGAGAATTTCAGGACATTCAGACACGATAACAATAAAAATGTAGGTAGGTTTATTTTGGCAGGAAGAAGCTGTGACTAATCATGCATAAAGGAAGCCTCTACAGAGTGGGAGTTTGAGGTGCAGGTGGGGAAAGAAAAGGATGACATCAGGAGAAAGAACATTAACATGACAGAGAATTTATATTTTCAGTGTCTGTCTGGATTTCCCTTCATGATGCCTCAAGTCTGTGTCAGTAGTATTCATTAAACGCAGAAGTTGCCATGATGGCAAACTTGTACCTACCTTGAAATCTTACAGAGTTCAAGGAAGAACGAGCAGATGCTCGCTTAGATTTGACTGAAGAGGAGAAGGGAAACAAGCCCATTATCTGCCAAACCTACCAACAGAGTTGTATTCACAATTACAGCTCTACTTAAAAGCAAGCCCAAACTGTTCTCTAGGTCAACATGAAAGAAACTAGCAAGAATCCAGGAGTATGCATGAACTCCTCCTGAAGTCTCTCCATGCCTGCATCTGGGACGCCAGCAGGTACATGCAGCTCCTGGGTGCTGTAAATGCCATCATGGAGCATGAAAACACAGACCACAGCAACATTTTACCTCCTCAAGTTGTGACCCTCTGTACAGGTCTTTAAATTAATTAGTTTTTCACTTAGAAGTAGAAATTTTTTTTCCAAATGCAAGTTTTGCAATATAGTTTTATATGCTCTGCAGAGGATGAAAATTCCCAAGTTTATTTTATCTTAAGGAAATGAGTTTCATGTACCTAAACAAAAGCAGGGGTCACCCCAAAAAGTTCAAACCTGTCTGTTGGTGGTTTGCTTTTGTTTTTGGGGTTTTATTGTTTGGTTGTTTGGGGTTTTTTGTTTGTTTTGTTTAGTTTTTTTTTTACCTTCAATTGAACAAGCTGTCATTCTTTTAAGAGCAACTGGGCTTAAAACCAAGCCCATACACTGGCCTGGTGGTATTGTGATACCAAAGTGGCTGGCCTTGTGCATAAGCAGCTAAAGGCAATTTGTCTCTGGATCACCTGTGTAGAGCACTAGGGAGATGCTTCCAGGGCCTGGAAATCCCAGAAGAGGTGAAGAGAGTTTATTATGTGAGCCTCATCTGCATCTGATGAATATCCATGTCACAATCCACTCTTGGTGCAACCTGAGAACCAAGCCCTGATTTTCAGCATTCCTGTGACTGAAATGTAACAGGAATGGCCAGAGCTGGCCTGAATGGAGAGGAAAAAAAGAAAAAAGTTCACAAGTGTTAAATAACTGTTGGGAATTAGCTGAATACTGCATTTTTAAAAATAAAGCAGACCTGACCTTCTAAGAACTCTCTGTAGGGATTTCAGCTCAAAGAAGCAGCTTGAAAAGATAATAAGTAAAAGTGTCTCAGGAGAGAGAATAAAATATTTAGTCTTTTCAGAGCACTGGGAAACCATTAAACAGGTAACTGTTGCAAAGATAAAACTGGATATTGTGTGCTGAACGTCAGAGAAGGACACACCACTGCAATGAGGGTCTAAGAAAAGAAAAGAAAAGAAAAGAAAAGAAAAGAAAAGAAAAGAAAAGAAAAGAAAAGAAAAGAAAAGAAAAGAAAAGAAAAGAAAAGAAAAGAAAAGAAAAGAAAAAAGAAAAGGACACCCACCCCCTGTAGATTATTGAGTAGCTTCTTGGCAATGTCTGTTCTACATTGATAGCTTCGAAGCATAAGCCCAACTCAGTTAGGAAAGCCTACACAGGTGAGAATATGCAGTTAAGACAGGACTAGGTGTTCAAGTCCCTCCCTAGATTATACCAGGCTCATCAGATTTTCTGCTGGAAGACTTTTTCTTCATTTGTGCCTAGAACCAAAATGAAAACTACCACAAGATGAAGATAACAAATAAGTCTTGAGCTATGAAATAGCTCAAATAACAAATATGTGAAAGACATTCTTTCAGGTCAAATCAATCTGAAGCAGGCTTGCTAGCTGGCTTATGAACATTCTAGTCTGAAAATGAAAATTATATATTCAATCATCATCATCTGAAGAATGAGAATATCCAGGAGTTTTACAGCATGGACTCAGTAAAATTCTTATCCTTCAGACTATGATTTTACCTTGAAATTTCTAAAACTATATGAATGTCCCCCAAATTATTCAGAGTTCAGTCCTATGGCTTTTGCAGGACTTTACCTGACATCAACAGAGATCAGTACTGTTATATCTCTGAGTCTTATTGTGTAGTATAAATTCAACTTGGCTCTGTAGCTGAATTCTTAACACACACAAAAGAATTTCAGAGACGAATGTATCCTGAGGCTTACAGACATATTCCTCAGCTGTGGAAAAAAAAAAATAAAAGAAAAAAGAAACTAAAATTGCAGTTCTCATATCTTTGTAATTTTCAACAGAAAATTTGAATGGAGATCATCCATTCCTGCTGGGCAATTTCTGAGAAAGAATCTGTTTAATTGTGTGGCTGTTACACTCCATATTGCATGCATCTAAATTAAAGTAGGAAAGCCTGTAAGTTATAGCCCAAGCCAACTATTAGTCTAATCAGTGTATCGTGCTCCCTGTAAATCAGTAATAAGTTGCTGGAAAGATTTCTCAAAGCTGTACAGAATGGCCTGGAAAAGAGCCAGTCACTTTACACATCTGAGAATGTCACCAGGAAGAGAGGAATTAGATGTACAATGCTATTGTAGGAAGACGTTCATACCATTTATAATGTTTTTTTACCATCCTTAAAACACACAAAGGTGAATAATTTGCAGTGACAATACAGGGATTGTGAGTAGTAACATTTGCTTCAGGATTATTTTTGTCAGATACCTGCGGCCTAGCCACAAGAAGGAAAACCCAAATTAAACCATTCTTCAGAATTACCTTATAAATCAAAGTCAACCCTGCTAGGTATGAGTTGGAACTATTCAGAGTCAATACTGCTGTGTCATGTCTGGAGGTAAGTGGTTTGTTTTATAAATCCCTCTGCAAAAACAAAAAGCTATGCCTGGTATGTCTAAGACTGTGTAAACATTCCTCATTTGTGGCATCCAAATTCTTTTTCAAGCTAAATAATTTAAAATGCTGACGGCAGAAACCTTACAACAAGTAATGAAGAATGTAAGTCTGACATGTCTCTTTGGCCCAGTTACTTTGAGATTTTGATTTCTTGAATACTCTTCTGAGTCCCTGCGTACCTAGTTAAATGAATTCAAGGTTCAGAACCTGACCACACTCTGCTCCAGCCTCTATAGTAATAACAACCTGTAGGAGGTGGACATAGGGCTCCTAAAAATGCCAGTGTTCCCATGAGAGAGCTGGGATGGAGGAGCTGGGAGTTTTGGGCTGCTCTGAAGCAATTTGTACAGCAGGGATGCCCACGGGACAAACACACCAGGGACTCCCTTGCTGCTTCACAGACCTTGTAGCCAGCAACAGGAATATTATGGAGCAGCTCTGAGTAAAATATTTACTCACCTCTGGAGCAGCTGCTGAGGTAAATATTTTGCTTCAAATATATTGCATTCAGGGGCTTCTGAAATAAAATTTTCTTTGATTTCTGCTTCACAGATTTCTGCTTGAAACAGAAGAAATCAGATTAAAAGAATCAAATAATGTCTCATAAACAGTGGCTCCGGGCTGTTCAGTGATCTCCATGTGGTACTGTTCTCTAGAATAAAAGTTTGAGGACAGTTCCTATTGCTTTTCTGCTGGTGGATAAAACAGTAACAAGGACTGTGGGTATAGCTGTATTGCAGCTTGCTTTAGTTCCAAAATGACATGAAGTAACTGCAGCCTTTACATCTGCACAAGAGACAACCATACACAATTTTGCCAAAATCAATCAATGCAAGAATCTTTAAAATAATACCTGGAGAGTAGAAATAACTCCAGCTCTGATCCATCACTGTTTTCACACAAATAACATATTTATTTAAAAAACACCACTTGTAGCAATCTTTAGCAAAGCAAAGATGGAGGAAGAGGATGAATTTAATCAGTGGGTTTCCCCTTAAGAAGAGGCTGGTTTGGTAAATCTGTACAGGGATCCCCAACAGACACACTGCTGCTGTCCTTGCTTTTTCTGAATCGTGCCCTAACCCGGAAGAATTTCAGCTTCCTGCTTAGTTGCACCTCAATGAAAATTGGCACCATGGGCACAAAGGTGACTGGGGAATTGTGTACCTTCCTGTGTTTCCCTAGCAGCAGCTGCAAACCTGCTGGTGGGCATCCCCTCCATCCGAGTGATGGCTAAGATAAACATTATTTTGCCTTTTAAAACACAGGTTCTGAGAATGAAGTCAATCAGGCAGCTGGAGCAGAATTCTTCCCTTTCCCACTATCCCTGGAACCTATGATTTACTGGTTTTGCTCTCTGAGCAGTTTAGTGGGCTGTGAAAATACTTTTCCAAAGACTGGCAAAGTAGACTCTGTTTCAGAAAGGAAACAGTGAGGCAGTGTGATTTTCATTTGCTGTCCTCTTGGGCACTTTCCAGCAGCTCGGCAAAAGTAGTCTCACCAGCAGAGAAAATTTGGCCAGTGGCAAGGCCATAGCACCAGTGCCTCAAACGGACTGGAAAAGACCCTTCTCCCAGGGGTATGCCCAGTGTTTTCCAGAGTATTTGCGATATAAGATATCAGTAGGGCTCTTAACTAAAGGCTGGCTTTGGTTAGTTCAGGGTGTAGAACAATAATTCATCAGAAAATACTCCAGAGGTCCTGGGAAGTTGGATTGCAGACACTTCAACAATTTCTAGGGTGGTGTCAGTCAGTGCAGACAGCAGAGACAATGCAATTATGCCCTGAGCCTAAGCAGAGGTTAAGACTGGGTTGCCTCTGAAATCACAAAACCAAATTAAAAACAAAACCAGTGACATATGCAGGATGACAGCACTTCTTCTGCATCCAGTGGATACTTCTGCCCCATCCCCTCTTCAACTGAAAACTGACAGAGCGACAAAGAATGCCTAAAAACCCAGACCTTGAAGTCTCAAAGTTTAGGCTGACTAAACAGTGGGGAGAGCAGGACTGGGAAATCACCTTTCTCATGGAATGGCTGAGATTGCCCCAACGCACACCATGGGGCTCCATCTCTCCTTACCAGATGGGAACTCTTCCTGTAGCCAACAAGAGAAGAGGCTCCCACTGCTCGTACTCAGCAAACAGCCTTCCTGATGCGCACCTGACTGCCTGACTACAGCCTGGTCTCTCAAGAAAATTTCAGCAGTACAGTGCCCCCAAACACAATTCCAAGTGACTAAAGCACCATCAGTAATTGCTCAGAGATTCTGGAGCCAGTAAAGCTCCTGGGATGTAACACCCTTGAAGCCAGGAGGTGTCTGCACCCCTAAGCAAGAAGTCGGTTCCAGCAGGAACATCACCCAGTGCCTTTGGTGATGATTTCCTCCATATTTCCATGGCAATTTGGGGATGTTATTTTGAGTAGAGATACAACAAAGGACTAAATGAAATATTCATCTCCAACTGCTTTAGAGAATTAGCTCCATAGGCATCTTTGGCATAATTTACTAGATCCATTAAAACTCTAGTAAACATTTGTTTAATTATATAAATTAGAGGTAAGGAGAGAAGTTGCAAATGCATTTTTGCTCAGCCTTGCCTCCCTACTGACACAGATGTCTGTGGACTATGATTCATCAACACTGTTTTGGGGTTGGATTTACTTTTAAGCCCAGAAGAACACTTACATGAAATGAACAACTTTGCAATGCATTTGCTCCATATTTTCCAAGAAAAATTAAACCTGGCAGTTCAGGTTACCCTGGCTGTTGGATAGCCTACAAAATGTTTTTCTCAAAAGCCTTTTCACAGATGAGAGTGGTCTTTGGGCTTGTTTACTTCATTACAAAAGGCAGAGAGGGACTGGTAACATCAATCTCATATTAAAATGTTTCCAAGAAAGAGTTAATATAATTTAAAGAAAATGAACCAAAGAAGACATTGCTTTCATTGTTAATCCCTAAGCAGTAGCTGAAAGGCTGGAATAAACAGAAGGATATAAATATTCTGCCTATGTTTCAACTTGCTTGCAAAATGTTTACTTACTGACATTGCAAGATAAAAAAGGGGTTTGAGGGTGGGGTATTTTTTTCTTCCATTTCATTATTCCTATTAACAGTTTAATTGAACATCTGGCTCCAATATAATTACAATTGTTAAGACATTTGCAATTTGTAACACTTTGATGTAACTTAATTGGTTAAATTCACTAGATAATGTGTGTACCTTAGGCAAGAGAAGAGGAGGGGAAGGGAGGACATTGGACCAGTGACTTGCTGCAATGGCCAAAGTGAAAAATCGCCAGACACGTAATTTCTAGGGAAAACTAAGGAACCTTAACTAGGGCAAATACTGCAGATAAAGAAAATTATGAGTTTGAGAACGAAAGCTCTAGGTTGGGAAAAAACGATAAGAAATCCAGTTTTCAATAGAATGAATAACACTGTAAACTGCAGCAGGCTTGTCACTATGAAAAAAGCAGCAAGTGTGTTTAATTAAAAATGTTGCTTTTTCATGTAAGAACGTGCAGTCTGGGCTGTGTCAACATGCTGCCTGCCTAATCTGAGTATAAAAAGAGCTGGTAGCAGTGAGATAAAGTGCAAGCCAAGGCAATGGTTTGGTTGTTTGGGTTCTTTCTTTTTCTTTTTTATTGTCACTCTACCTCGTGGATTTTTTTTTTAATTCCCAAGCATGAAGCAGCCTCACACTTGTTCTCAGATCCATATTAAATTGGATCATTCAGTTAGGAACTGTAAAACACCAGAAGATGGATCTAGATGACAAAGTGATCAAAGACAACCTTCTTGAATATTGAGATATGTGGGACCCAAGAAGTTTTGAAGTGCTCTTGGCCCAAAGACCTGTGAACTTTTTCCAATCTATTGCAAATTCAGTATTTGAAGAATGCAAAGGAGGGTTGTGGAGGGGGCAGGAAAACTCTGTAAGGCTCTCAAATGCATCAGGTACACCTAATACACAGAATGTTTTCCTGATCTGCAGAGGAAGCAAATTTCTATGTCATATCCAAGACTCTTACTAACCTTTAAAATCATTTGGAGGAAAACAGAACATGACCTGAAGGTCTTTGCAAATGCTGGAATGGACTCTGATGAGTTTTGGCTCAGAGTAAGAGGATCCTCACTGTACAGAGTATACCCAAACAGGGAATCAGACTAGGGGGAAAAAAAAAGAAGGATTCAATTCCAGAACCTAAACACACACCTCCAGCATATTTTGAAAAATCTTCTCATCATTTGGGAATTATCCAAGAAACCTGAAGAGTATCAGTCAAACTCTATTCATTAAGCACCTTTTAAATTTCTCTAGTCTGTACATTTGCATGCCAATGATGCTACAAACAGTTTTCAAGTTATAGTTACTGTTAGGAAATAAAGATTTCAATTGTTTGCGAATTATAGAATCCATGTTCTCCAAATTTCAGATTATACTTTTAGTACTATGATCTAGTTTCTTTCCTGAGTGTACCAGCTTGTTAGGAACAAAAAAACCAAAGTGAAAAATCGTATTAATACAAGCACGAGAGACTTCAATTCTCAAACGCAATTACAGCGACTCAAAGCTGAAGAGCTGGAGCAGAACAAATTAAATGGTGTAAGTACTAATACTTTTTCACCTTTTATACAAAAAAAAAAAGCAAAAAAGAGAGGAGTTGAGGGAAGAAATGTTGAAACCCCTGTCCAGTCTGCAATGAGCCAGAGTCTGATTAGTTTGTATTTGTTGATGTATGACACGATGTCGAGTCAGGAGCAGCCCAATGTCATCAGAGACCAGAGACTTCCAGCAGCAGAAGAATCAATAGGCAGTGCAAAGCCATGTATACATTAATGTTACAGGTTCTTAAATCTAAGAATAAAAGTAATCTTTCTGGTGACCAGACACCAGAGAAAAGTGCTAAAATGCATATTTTTTCATCTGCAAAAATATCCTCAATTTAAGCCAAACAAAATCCTTTTTCTTTTCTCCCTGCAAATTAAGGCAGCTATTGTTGACCCTACAATGTCCCTAATTTTTTCCCTGCCAGTATTTTATTCCTGGCAACTTCTGTTAAAGAACTACTGAAGAAAACAATATGTGCATATGAAGAAAACAATATGTGCATATAAAAAAGTGGCAGAACCAAGTTTCTAGCTGACAAAAGAGTTTAATTTCCTTTCAGCTCCTTAACAGAGTGCAGTGACCTTTCTCCAGCAGATGTAGTTTTAAGCAAATAAACAAACAAACATACATCATGCTTGATGTTTGACTATCAAGCAACACTGTTCATTTGTACCCATTTTCAAGAGAAGCAATAAATTATCTAATGTGTTTAAGATTCATGTGAGTACTGTAAAAAAGTTATACCTGGGGATACCACACAGGACAGAAACTCAGAAAAATATTTTATACATTAATTCTGGCATGCACATTTAGTGAGTTTTCCCATCCAAAAAGTCAAAAAGAAAAAGGAAGGTGACCTAGGGAAATTAACTTAAGATCAGTCTCAAGAAAAATCATGGGGAAATTAATACAAGATTCAACTGATAGCCAGTGAAGGATGTAATTAATGCCATCAACAGAGTTTTATGAAAAACATTCTTAGGGATCTATGGTTTGTTTAATGGAGAAAACTAGAGGTATATAATGTAGTGTAGTGCAGTATATACAGACCTTGCTGAAGTGCTCAGGTAATATCTGCAATGTGTTCTGATAAAAACTGGCTCAAATAAATGGATTTGAACTGACAGACTGGCAGACACAAATTTATTAAACAACCATAACTGAAATAACATTTTCTAGAATGTTTTTTTTTTTTGCATTGAAGAAAATTAGATCTGATACAACTGAATAGTTTTCATTAGTGATGCAGAAGTACTTTTAAAACTTTGATGACTGGATTTTCAGATGACAAAGATGAGTAGAATAAAAATATTAAGACAAACAAGCAGTCATAGAAAATGACAGGGACAATCCGAGAGGGATTAAAGTTTCATTTTAACTGGGTTCAGTGCAAAGCACTGTATTTAAACACACAGATTACAGAACAAATTTAGAAGATGACAATATCCATCCTGGAGCTGCAACTTAAGGAAGACTCTGCCACAATATCCAGAAATCCGACCCACCCTGAAGTCTCTGTGTCATGATGTAATAGAAAAACAGGTCCTTGAAGCAGACTTCAAGGGCCTGAACACCTCATTACATACAGCTCTACTGCTTCATAAACACAGAACAAAAGGCAGCATCTCTTACCTCCAGAAATTAAACAGCACAGATGCAAGAGATGCAAATTTACTGGCAAGTGGAAGCAAGCATTCACATATTCCTGTAGCATTCACATGGATCTGCTACAGATGCCAATTAAAACAGCAAAACAGGTAAAAAAACCAAACGTCACGTGGAGAAAAAGGTAAGCGTGGCAGGGTAAACCCTGCTGCATTTCTCAAGGTGAGCAAGAAAAGAGAAACTGTGCAGACACAAAGGTCCCTGAAACAAAGCCCAGCGTTGGAGCCAGCTGAGGCTGTGTGATTCATGGCATTAAGGATCCTGGCTTCTGGGAAGGTCTGGCATCTTGTGCCTAAGCAGCAATAGCCAGCTGGACAAGGATCAACTCTGGCAGCAACAGCAGCATGTCTCACAGATGGAAATGATGGATGCTGAGAGGAGGTTCGTGGATTAAATGCACTTACATTAACCTGCACTGCACTGTTTTTAATTTCTGCACCTCCAGCCCCTTGGCTAATCCCTCCTTGGCAAGGTTTCCCTGCTTTGTTCTCCAGGGGAAGGTGCAGGAGCTAGATCTGATCCTATCTAAACAGTGTCTTAGCAAAAGTACAGTGAGAGTCTTAAGGGTCAGCTTTTAGCCACTGGCTCCATTCCAGTCCCTGGCAATGAGTCAGAGCAATCCAGGTTTGTTCTAACCTGTGACAACCAATTAGGGCCGCCAAGGAACCACTGACCAGCAGAGATTTGACATCTGTAAGAAACACTTCCCCAGCCCTCTCTCACTCAGCCTCCTAACATGCCCTCTCCTGGGAGTCCTAAACTAGTAGGGGTATGCTGGCGATACCTTGATGAATATAAAGGACAAGCAGAGGAATCAGGCATGAATACATTATGCTTTTTTGGGAATCCTGCCTGAGGGGTGGAAGGCAGCAATGGCCTCTTTTCCTCTTCCACAGACACTTCGCTGTGAAGATTTGCCAGCAGCACAGGAAAAGATTGGGGAAGCTGCTCTCTCTGGAACACCTAGCAGAGTTTTGATTACACAAACTCAATTTTCGGTCAGCAGTTCTTTGCTAATGCAACAATTCCTACTGTCACGCCACATATACCAGTGGGAGTTTGTAGCCTCTACGTGTACAAGCTGGAGAACAGGAAAAAATACTTTTGCCACTTCATTTTACTGAAAAATCAAAAGATAAGAGGCCAGAAAAATCTTTACCTTGGAAAGCAAGAACATTTGCAAATTCTTGTTTAATATCTATACTCTTCTGTTTCACAAAGACCCAAGCTGCTACCTACTTTGGGCACACAGAATAGATTCTGAGAACAGCAGAAGAAAGCTGCTGTATTGTAAATAGGGTGCCACAAAATGCCTCCTAAACACCTAGCTCTAGCCTTCATTGGTGTCAGTGAAGACAGCAGGGCAGCTCTCTGTCAGGTTTGTTTTGAATAATATTTGAAGGTGCCTTATGCAATCTCCTCACCTCGTCTATGACAGCCACTTAGGGGAAGCCCAGTGTTGTCCACGCTCATTGCTGGGCCCTGACACAGGATGTGCAAAGACACCATGTCCTCCTGAAGAGAGCTGAACCCTAAGCTCTTTGTTTCCAGATCTCTGTGTGAGAACTTATCCCTTCTCCATAAATATGATTGCATATGGTTCAGTGAGAGCCCCAGTTAAGGACAGTGACCAGTGATACAGACACCAGTCACTTATATCCCATAATACCTGAACTTCTAAGTAGATGACAGATCAGATGATATCAGTACTGATGTCTGATTTTCTCCCTCCACTGGAATTAATGAAGTTCACTGACACCAGCCCAACACCAAATCCAGGCCTATGCCAGAACTGAAATATCGAGTGGATTTGACGCCTTTCCATAAATGTTGCATGAACGTATTTTTCTCAATCTGAAAAGAAGAGAAGCCTTAACCAAGCAACAATTACCCAGAGGGCCAGTGTCTGCAGTGGGCAGAG
Organism: Vireo altiloquus; assembly: GCA_013396875.1. Taxonomy (NCBI): domain Eukaryota; kingdom Metazoa; phylum Chordata; class Aves; order Passeriformes; family Vireonidae; genus Vireo; species Vireo altiloquus. Next base: position 648,869 of record VZRF01010033.1, read on the forward strand.
AGCAGGAATGCTTATTAGCAGGCAGGTGACCAGGACCTTCAAGGGAGGCATCACCAACCTCTGCAACACCTCCCCTTCCTCGGAGACACACGGAGCATCCAGCTTCACAGGAGACACAAAACCTTGAGTTCCTGAAGAAAAGCTCTGCAGCTTTGTTTACACTTGACATTTAACATATTACATAAAATCCATTGAGCTTCAGTAAATGAAACCAGGTGATAGTGAACTTTTTGAACATTTCCCTTTACTGTGCACACAGACTGGTACAATGCACTCCTTCCTTTTCCAAGTGTGGTAATGCAGATTCGCCTTCAATTACTGCAAAAAGTAAACATCTGCCATTACCTGATTCCTGCTAATAGCGTAGCACCTGGCTCTTCAAAAAATCTCTCTGAAATAAACAAAAGCAATAAGCAAATTTAGATATCACTCACATGTACAATAACCCAAAGGAGCAATTAGAAATCGTTTGGGGCACGAAACGTGTATTTATGACTGTACAGCACCTAGCACAAGAGAATTTTGAAGCTTGATTAGGCTGAAACCCATACACACTGCTACCCAACAATTAAGAACATTATTAACACTAAGAATTAAAACACAAGCTGACCACGTTGCTATGGAAATACAAGAATATGGCAAATACGCCCTCCTGAACAGCAGCCAATAATTGGGAATGGCATAAAGGAAATGAGCCTAAAATTCATTACTAAAATAAAGAGGATTTCTTTAAAAACAGAAGGAAGTAAGCCTTGCTTGGTCAGGCATCAGGAAATAAAGGTGCATTAGTATTTGCACTGATCTTTACCTCCAGTAATAACATTTCCAATAGCGTAGTTACGAAAAGGATGGGAAGAAGAAAAATGAAGCAAACAAACAGAAGGTAGATAAATACAGTTATTAATATAAAATCTTTTAAAAGCACAAGCTTTCTGTCTCATAACAAAAAAAATGTTGCTTTTTTTTCCAGTTTGAAAATGAAAGCTCTACTACAATATGTCAAGATAAACAATTTAAGTGCCAAAAGGCAAGAAAAGTGCTATTCTTCACCAAAAATTTATAGACCAGCCAATGCAGGGATGCACCTAGAAGAGAAAGATCCTCTTTGGACTTCCTTTCATCACCACATTTCCACCTGGTAACTTCAAATCAGAGCATGTATCCCCCATTCCTGAGTCTGCATTTCTCTTACACCTCAGGGAGGGTGGCCCCTTCCCCCAGGTCCTGAGTCTTTCCAAACTCTGTGTCTGATTCCAGCCTGTGGTGATGCTTGAGTTGGTAACTGAGAGTTGTCAGAGTGCCTCTATGGATCAGAGAAGGAGCAATTTAAACAATTTGCTGATAAACTTAATAGAAGGGTGATGGGAGAGGCCCAGGAAATGACAGAGCTTGCTCAGAAAAGCAGTGAGCAAGAGGGGACAGAAATACTTTTCCTTTCCTTTCCCCACAAAGCAGTTCATCTCCTGAGAGGTTTGCTTTCATCTGTTGACAGAAACCTGCATCCATAATTTCTCAGAGGATCGCCTTCCCTAAGGTTCTGCTGTGCTCATACCTAAGAGATCTCTGTGGGTTTTTGTTCGTGCTATTCTATTCTCACAGCTTCTGGAAGTTTCCTCACATGTACTGGGAGGAGTTATTCCCCAGCAGAGGTGATTGATTTTTCACACGCAAAACATTCTGGTGATTCTGAAGGCATGTTTTTTTTTGTGCTCATATGTTCTTGTGCTGATTTTCCCTCAAAATTGATGGCCGAGAATATAATTCTGTCATCTTTCTGGTGGAAAAACATGACATGGAGGGACAAGGACATAACTCTGTTGCCTAAATCTTAGGCAGTACACTGCCTTTTGAAACACTGATACTGCCTGAAGACAGATTTCTGAGCTGGATTCCCATTTCAGCATGAGGAAGCAGGGAAGACAATCCCCCACCTTGAAACACACATTTTGGGCACAGGTACCCCACTCAGAGCAGTGGATTTAAAAGCTCCACTCTTTCTGGACTGCCCTGGTCAGCACTAGATGACACAGAACACATGCAGAGCAGAGGAGCAGGCTGGTCATACAGAGATGTGAAGGGAAGGGAGCAGGAAAATACACACATAAGCAGTATCTATACACCAACTCCTCATCTTGCCCTGGGTAAAAGACTGGTGCACACAGCCAAGAGCTGTGCAAGTCCCCATGTGAGCAGCTTGAGATTTTAAAAGCAGATGCCTTATGAATTATATGCATCTCTATTCGCATCTCAGTAACAATTTGTACTTTTCTTTCCCCAAGGATAGTACACAGAAATACATCAATAATAATTTAAATGCCAGAAGGTATGGAAATTTCGCGGTAAAGTCTTATATAGCACAAGTAAAACAAACTTTATGAACAGAAAACATTTCCACAACAGGTAGGGGAAAGAAATGGATAATTAAAAGTGACTTGTCATTTTCATTTAAAGACACCACCATCAATAAAATCAGTTCTTTGCCTTGATGCAAGTTCCCTTAGAGGCAGACTCCATCACTTCACATGTTGGGCTTGGAGTTGTGTCTGAAGCACCAAGAGAAGACTGAAGACGTAGCTGAAGTAAAATAAACAAATTGCAGTATGAAGCCTGTGGGTACCTTAATGCTGCAGGCTCCTTTGAAAAATGTTATGCTATATTAGAAGAGTGGCAGGCAGGTCTGCTTCTCATTTCACTGCTCTGAATCGTCCAAGTATTTAAGGGTCATTGACTATGAATATCAAGGAAGTACTCATTAGTGGTGGTGACTGAGCACAGAACAAGGTATCATTCCTGTGTCCACAGAAAAACCCAAAGACTTCAAAAAAAACCTGAAGCTGAGCATCATAAACAAACTGCTGATAAATGACTGAATCTTAATTAGGGAAAAAAAAAAAGCCAACAGTGAAATATATGTTTTTATAAACAAAAGAAAGGAAAAGAATGATGACTGATGCTACTGTTCCACATATTTCAATTGATTAAGATCTCTGTCATAAAAAAACAGCACTAGAGAAAAACAGATCCAGAAAGAAAAAATACCAGCAACCAAGAGAGAAATTAACATCAGCAGAAGAGGCAAGCAGGAGCACCAGTGCTTTGAGCAGCAGGCTCTATTCCAAAGAGGCTTTGTCTGGAAAGCTCATTTACCATTTATACTTTATAGGCACTGTTCCAGTAGATGGTCTAATCACATCATTCTTTTTTTCTAATATTTTCAGGAAACCACACAGGATGGAAATGTAATACAGTGTCTTGTAGCTTGTGAAAGGGCTGTAAATGAGAGCAAAAAGGATAGAAGACATTTGTTTCTATATTTTACAAACTGAATTCCAGCCCAGGTATTGTTGAGAATTGGATACAATGCTAACAAATCTGTGTTGCATTGACAAGGCAATAACCAGAATTGAGTTCTTACACTGAACTGGAACCAGTTTGGATCTGAGACATCAAACGCTCTATCAGCAAATTTTCAATTGTGAAGCATTAAAAGGCAAATTTTTATTACAACTTTCCATCCGTCTTCACCTGCTCTAGATAGAAACAAACTTGTTCACTCAAACTGGAAATAGTGATAAAAATGTATAAAGGGGGAGGAGAATAACAGTGCAACCATAAACAGCATCTGTCTTCAGAAGGGAGACATAAAAAGCCAGGGAAGAAATAATGAGTTTTATGGAGGCAACGAGAAAACAAAGATAATTAAAAACAAAACTAAAACTCTTTACCATTATGATGCCCATGTAATAGCTTCCCTACAGGAAAATAAAGGAACTACATCTGAATATACATGAGTGGGGGAAGAAAGTTCTCTTGGCACGAGAAATAAGTGACAAATCTTTTTTGTTTTTTGTTTTAGTTTTTTTTAAATCAGATGAGCACCAAAGAGACTTGACCTCAGCACCTGTAATGTTAGAAACATTCTGGTGCCATCAGTCTCAAGTCACTAAAGGACACCCAGCAGAGGCAGGATCACTGTCACCTTGCTGCCCCAGCAGCTTCTCTCTGCCTGTGCTCTCCAATCTCCAAGGAAGATGGTATGCTTGTTCCTGTAGAGAGGGAAACACTCGTCCTGTCTATCTGTTCAGCTAAGATGGTAGGCATGGCAATTAATTTCAGTTTTATTAATCCTTTCCTAGAAGTGCTAATAAGTGGAAATATTACCTGCCCCATGCAGCAGTGTTCTGGTCACCCTGCACTGCTCCAGCTCTCACACCACCTGAGCTCCAATACTAATTATCCACCTCAAAACTTCCCCTCCAGTCATGTAACTTGTATGTGGTGCAGACACCAAGCTGTTTGGAGAGCTAAAATGCAAATAACTACCAACAGTTATGCCTTTCTTCCTGCCCATTAGGAACACTCTCCAATCTCCAATTCTCACATGTTTTTAGCTGCAGTTAAGAAACACTTCTCAAAGCAAAGTTCTGGCAGAAGGAATCCATCCCCTGGTCTTGTAGGCAGTGATGGACAGAACTGCACCTGTTTCTCCATCTCTCCCAGAAACCCTTCCAGTAGGAGAGATGCAGGCACCCTCACCAACACCCTGCCACCTCCTAGTGAAAGACAGAAAGGCAGCTGAAAGTGGACTGCACATATAACCACTGCTGCAGGGATAGCAAAGATCCCATTTCAAGGCCAATCTAAAAACCCTACTGTGCTGTGCATGGAAGCCTGCCAAGCTTTAAGAGCAGGAGGTGACTGTGTGCCAAAGGCCCATTTCAGAGCACATATATGCCAGGGTGTAAAGATTGCTTCCTCTTCTTTTACGCTCTGTTATTGTTAATAATGCAGCTCAGTTTAAAATACTGTGCACCCAAGGTCTCTGGTGGGGAGCAAAGCCCTGGCAGATGAAACAGCTTCAGCCAAGAGCTTCCTTTCCTGCAAGCCCTGTCTGAACCACCAGCTGTGTCTGCCAGAGTGAGCCTTGCCTTAATTCCCTCCCCAGACAGCAAGGTCAGGCTGGCAACAAGATTGTTTTCTTGGAACAAGTTTTTTTCAAAAGAGGCAAACACAAGCAGCAGCCCATTAAGAGCTCCATACAAGCAGTAGTGGAGCTTTAAAACCAAGAGTTTCAGCTCTGCCTCCACGTCGCCCACGGCTTCATGCCAGGGCCCACCCCTGCTGCTGCTTCTTCACCTCCCTTCTTCTTTGAACTCACCGAGCACATATTGTACAGCAGATGTGTGGAGCTGCCTTCCCTCCCACCTTCCAGCCACTGAAGCCCTTAAGTCAACTCTCTGCTGAAAAAGCTCTCAGAGACTCTGTCATGCCCTTGACCTTTTCTGTTGTGCTCATTTCTGTAACTGTTTGTATCACTGAAATGAAATGCCCCAAACATACTTTCTGCAGGGTCTTTACCAGGCTTCATCTTTGCCCCTTTCCTTGCTCTCTCCATGGTAAAACCAATGAGCAAATCCCTGGAGGTGCCACCTGCCCCCAGCACCATTGCTACCCTGTTCTCTCATTGGGGAAAGAAATACACTGCGTTTTTCCTCCAAGAAACAAGACAGGCTGTGATTCTGGTGCACAGCTGAGAAGCATGTAATCCTATTTATCACTTGCAATAAAAGTCTGCAAGGCATCAACCAAAAATTTAAGCTTTTGGGTGCTAATTGGAGCAGGCTGGCTGATGTTTTACAAAGTTTTCTTCACATTTTTTACCAAACGCTTGGCAAAGAATAGCAACAGTAATCATCACCATCAACCACACAAACAAACAAAACCCCAAGTCCAACAAACAAACACAAAAACCAGCATTTCTGATTCTTCAGACTCTTAAAGAAACACTTTTTATGAATTCAGCAATGCAGGTCAGTTTAAGATACATGTTCAAAACAACTTAGAGTTAATGCAAAATGCAACAAAAGCTCTTTCCCTCTGCTAAGGGCCCCTATAAAACAGTTTATCTGTTTGAGTCATCTCAGTTTTTCTGATGGCATCAGAGGAGACAACAAGCCTACCTCCTCCAGACAAACCACTAAAGCTAGCAGATTTAGAACAATAAATTTAAGCAGAATGTATCCTTCTCTCTTGGAAGGATTTTCTCAAGTTTCTCAATATTCTGTCTACATCTGTGTGCACAGAATTGAACATATACCATTTTCCTGGGATGCTTTTCCTTCTCTTTAAGGAATAGTGCAGGGCTGAGGAAGTGGCAGAGTATCATGCAGCCCTTGTCCTTGTCAGTATTATTTTATACTGTTTTCTTAGCAACTCCTGCTGAGATTCATAAACTGTTTGCACATAAGTGTTACTAATGAAGTTCAGTCTCATTCTTCAGCCCCCCTCCAGCCCACAGTGCAAAATATAGCTGTACTTTGGATTTAGAAGACTGACTAATCATGCAAGACACCTATCATTTATCTGTGGAGAAGGTAGCAGTTTCTACAGGAGGATTCCTGCCTTTTGCCCCTTTGCTCAGCTCTGCATCAAGGCAGAAGGACTGTTCTGTGGACAGGGTGATAATCAAGGCTTCTAATCAGAGTTTCAGAATGGGAAAGGTTGGAAGAGAGCATTGGTGGGGTCATGTGGTCCAACCTCTTTGCTCAAGCAGTGTTGCCTGGAGTATATATTGCACAGGATTGCATCCAGGTAGTTCTTGAATATCGCCAGAGATGGAGACTCCACAACTTCCCTGGGCAACCTATTCCAGTGACTGTGCACTGGACACACAGTAAATCAGAGCCTTCAGTCCCAAGGGAAGTATTAGCAGGTTTCAATACCCTACTCTTTAGGAAGACTGCTCACCATTAAGAGGTAAAGGATGATTGACCTAGTATTTATAGTATGAATCTAGGAGTAAAGATGCACCTTAAAGTGCTGTCTTAACCTAAATTTTAGTATCTTGGCAGTGAAAAAATTCCCTAAAGTCCAATAAAACCGATGATGGCACAGATCTCTTGGAAAAACTTGGCTAACAAATAGCCTTTAACAGATCAGGCAGTTATTCCTTCCAGGCTGTATTTGACAGTCCCAAAATACTTGGTGGTAATATTTATCCACTACTAACAATTTCAAAGCATGATGAAAGTCCTGCTACATTTCCACACATTTAACAGTTTTCAGGTTTAGAGCCTTTTTCCAAAAGCCTTTGTAGATAAGAAGAGACAGAAAGATGCAAGATAGGAAATATTTGTCTGTGTATCAAATATTTCTCTGTGCAGCCTTTATGAAGAGCACATCTGGAACAGAGAGAAGAAGAAAAGTCTTGCAGAAAAGCAAACCTCTAATAAATTGGTTGCATGTCAGAATGTGTCAGCTGTGTGACTCATTCTGTGGTCGTTTCTACTGTAACGAATTATTGCTTTTCCAGGTTTGAATTTTCTCATTTGCTGTTTTGCTACAGCCCTGCACAAAAGAACCCAGCGCTGAGCACCCCACTGCAGGAGTGCCACATGCAGTTAATCATTAGCAATATAATTTTGGCAGAGGATGGATAAGGGTGGTAGTGCAATGCATGAATAAAGCCATATTAAACAAATAAACAACAAGCAGCAGCAGGTGGATTCAAAACAAACAGCAGGCCATAACTGCAGCAGGCTATTTTACATTGAGGCATCAGCTTGAGTCCTGTCAATGTTACTGCCATCAAGCAGACAATTATTCTCCTATTTCTAAACATGGCAGTGGCCACAGTTGTTCTGAGAGGGAAGACCAAGATATTCAAGCAGGTGGAGCACATCTACCAGCACCTAAGGGCAGAAAAGAAGGCAGAGTATCACTGTCTCCCTGTTCTCCCTTTCCTCTCAACACACCTTTACTTCAGCATTTCTGTTACCCTTGCTCAGCTTCACTTCCATCCTCTCTGCCTGTCTCTGTCCTAGCCTTTGGATGGTTGGTGCAAAACCTAAAAGGCATTCCCTAGATTGACCTGAGATTCTCTTGAGCTCCAGGGTGGATAAGAAGAGAAACTGGGAGTGCACAAGTAGACATGAAAAAATAAAGGAGGCTTCTGGTGTGAAAAGGACAGGCTGGAAGATATCCCTTGCTGGGCATTTCTATAGTGTTTCCAGAGACTGGAGGAGAAAGAACTGGCTTCACTCCCACACTTTCCTTGGGTGTGGGAGTGAAGGTTTTTGCCCCACGGTTTTCAACTTGCTGAAAGAATAAATGAAAAACTCAATTAAAAATTGCAAATCAAAAGCACTCCCCACCTCAAAAGCTCTGTCTCCTGTAAAATGACTGCTGAGGTAGTCCAAGGTGAGTGCGACAGGGAAGAGGCTTCCTGAAAGTCAGAGTTGATGCAGGAAATACAAATTCACTAATATGAAATGAAGTATATCTGATACAAAGTTAAATGATTGGTTTTAGAATGGCTTAAACAGAATATACCTCTTTTCTTCCATTCTAGTAGATGTTGCTTTCCCTCTGTGTTCCAGACTGCAAGTGACAAAAGGATGATGACTTCTAATCAATAGTAATTTAAAAATCAAGAGCAGTCTCTGTGGTGTGACTGCCCAAAAGTACTGGGCAGGCTGCAAAGACAAGAATCTGCTCCCTAAAGAAAGGCAAAACCAAGAAAATCTTCCTAATCATGTCCATCACACTGAGTTTTGTCCTGACATCTCTAAAGCTAAACACTTGTAGAATCAGACTTTTAAAAGTATCTAAAAGAAGCTGCTATTTAAATACAGAGGTGAAGCATTTTAGGCATTAGCACAGTAACCCTGCCTTCCTGGAAAAATACTCAGACAAAAGGTTGTACCTGTCTGTAAGCCTGATACTTGTATTTCTGTGTGTCCACCAGCACATGACCTAAAGGCTTGACCTGGAATCTGCCCAGGCTTCATCAGCCTGTTCAGCTGCACAAGACACTTGAGGGCTGCCTCTGCACACGTGGCAAAGGAAGGAGAAAATGGTAGAGCAGGAGCAGCAGCAGCAGGCAGGCAGAAATGAGCACGCCCTGCAATTCAGATGCACTCGCTGCCTTGCCTGCCTCACTGACTTCGCTGAGTTGGAATTAATTTCACACCTCTTTGTCACGAGATTATTTGGAATATAAACAGCATACTATTATTTGGTGAATCGCTTGTTCAAAGGTCTCAGCTCCAAACAGACTGAATGCTCCTCAGCTCCTTGTCCGACACCCTGAAAGGCAAATTGTGTTTAAGAAAAAAAAAAAAGAGGCATGTTGGTGCTACAAATCAGATGAGAGTGTTTTGGTGGGTTTTTTAAAGCCCTTTTAAAGAAGAATCAATTAAAAAACAGTACATAAATGATGACATATGAATAACGTTCTTGGTAAGGTTTTTAAAGTATATTCAGACATGGCCCCGAAAGGTGATGCCGGTTTTCAAGATACCCCACAGCAAGGTTAGACTCAACATTTGGGGGGGTCATTCATCTGAAATAATGGTAGTGATAAATCTACAGACCACCAGAATTTGCTGGGGGAGGGAGGGAGGTGAAGGCAGGAAGACCTTGTGGTGGCATCCTAACGAAGTGAGGAGCATATGCTGAGTGCTGGTTTACCTCAATACCTGATGTTCAGCTGCCGACAGCTCTTTTCAGTTTCCCCACCCTTGCATCAGCAAATGCAAGACCATTGAGTTGGAGGGTCAGAATGCAATCCCCAGCAGGTCAGTCTACAAGCAAAGGTTTTTTTCCAATTGATTCTGAAAAACAACCTCCCTCACCCTCAAGGGTATGTGATTGGCTGCAAATGACAGACTGCTGGCATTTAAAACCAAACTATTTCACAGCCTTTCTCTGCAATGTTGTTGTTTATTTGCATGGCACTGGGGATATTCCAGATGTTCTAAAAAGCCACAAAAACTCACCTCCCTTTTGGCTTTGTAAATAGCAGCTAATCCATTTACATTCCTTGTCAGGTTTGTTCTCCAGCCTGGTATTTTAGAGGCCCTTGGCCCAATCACATCTAGGGCCTGAGGATGCTTTCCTAACACCAGTAACAAATAATAACTGAGGGCCCTGGGATTTCTGTAGCTACTGAGAGGTGAACCAGGCTGCCAACCTGTCCAGAGAATTTACAATCTCATAAAAACCCACAGAAATGACACCAGCAAGCTGGCTGATAAACTGTGTGTGGCAGCCACAAACAGTGATCTTCCTAGAATCGGTATCATTAAAAATGGCACTGGAAATACACCACTGTGCGAAACTGGGTGAAAGCCAAGAGGAAATTGATAGGTCCCTCTGTGCTTCAGCAAGCTTTTCTCAAGTAATAGGTGAAGCCTTCCATACCCACAAAAATTGTAGCAAGTTACTTTTAAAGGTAAATTTGATGAGCATCAGCAAAAAGAGCGGCAGAAATCTGAAGCCCAAAAGCAGAAATGTGAAGCAGGAAGAGGAAATGACTTAAGATTTTTGAGTAGCAGAGTACCGTGCAAAGTGGGATTCAAAAGCAACAGCAAGGTGACTCCCCTTCTGTAGAAGGAAATCAGACTGACAAGTGTGGAAATAAACTACTTGGATTGCAATGAGCAGATTAATTAAATGTAGCCTCTGAGGTCTGTCTGACTTTTAATTGTCCCTACAGTTGAAAATGGATTTTGCTCCTCTGGTGCATGTTCACACCTGGTTCTCACCTGGACCATTTATTCCAAGGCTCCCTCTTGGCTCTGCAAACCCAATCTCGCTACACTGTGACATGTAACTAAAATCACTGACACAGAAAAATGCCTATGGAGAAGCCACTGCAATGCTGATTTCCATTCTCTATCTCTGTTGCTCTATTTCCCTTAAAACAGGCAAGACACCTACTTACTATCTAACAATGTGCCCAGAAAAATGAATATGCTCACAACCATCTAGTTTAGAAATAATATAAATGGGAAAGAAAACAAAAAAAAGAGCAGATTTCCTTTTTAAAAATCAGCACATGTCCAATTGTACTAACCCTGCACTTTCTGTACATTATGTCTCTGAAGAGATTCCACTGGGAATCACGGATGTGCAAGGTTGTGACCTGATAGTCAACACATCTCAGGCTTTGTAACTGAACACTGTAAGATCAGCAGAAAGACAAGGATAAAAGCTAACAGAGAAAATAGACTATTCTTTGGCAAGAGTGCTCTGGAAACAGTGTGTGAGTGAAATTCTTCCTGAACCCTGAAGGTTCAGGAAGGAAAAGAAAAGTCTAGGAAAGATGCACTCCAACTCCTGATACTCCAGCACACAGTACAGAGATCAGACTGGACTCTTGCTCCTCAATCAACAAGTTCAGAGCTGATCAGAGCCAAGTCACAGCTCTCCTCTAGCCCAGGTGTCATCGGGGCACAAACCCCAGTCTTGGGGTCAGCACGTGGCTGTGGCACGTTTCCAACCCAGGGAAGACAGACAAACAATCATCTATTGGCTGCAACTGATGTTGTGCAAATCAATGATATCCATGTGAATATTTATGTTTCAGTTCATTTAATGAAAAAACTAGAGAATTTTTTGCATTTTACATCTAACTGAGCCCATTCTTCACTTCCAATTTAAATTAAGAAGTTGGAGGCAAAGACCTGCTGTTGCTCTTTTCCACCATAGAATGCTAAGTGAGATGATAAAAAAAACCCCTTGGGGTAATGTTTCATTTTTTTAAAAGTTAGCCATCTATAAACAGTATGGCTTGGTCATTTTAACAGAAATACCTGCATGACAACAGGGAAACCTGCAAACTCATTCTTTCACACTTTCCAGTTCAGTTGTCCTGATCTTGAAGTCATGAAAGCTATTTAGCCCTGGCAAAAGATAAAAAGTGTGGCAGGGGAAGGCAGAGGAAAAGAAACATTAAGCTATGGCAACTAGCTACAAATTAATTTCCAGTTCCTTATGTTCTTCTGTTGTATTATGTCCATATCATTAAATGAAGTCAGAGTAGGCTCAGAATTAGCAGTAATAACACCTCTCAGATCTGCATGCACTTTGCAAGTACAGCTATTTCTGGTTTACAGTTGGGGTCACAAATTCAGTTGAGGTGATTTCCCTACCATAACACCCCAAGCAAACAGCAGAATTTGAATTAAAGTCTGCCTCTGTATCTTACATTACCAAAGGATGCTCTTGTTGTCCCAGGGTTGTGGGATCTGTACTTGCCCATTTATTTAGTTTTCTGATTATATGCCCATCACAGACACAAGAAGATGAAAGCACAGCCCTATAATGGCTGCACTGCAGCTGCAGGTACTAAAGACACAGCAAAGCAATACTTCCCACTTACCTCTAGAACAGATCTGCTTTTCACAACAGTGCAGTCGCACACTCTTCTTCCTTTCACTCCCTCTCCAGTTTCTGTGATGACATGAAGTAAATCCCACTTTTAAGCCAGCACTTTCTCTGGAATTTACATCCCTGTCAGCCAGGGGGAGGTGGAGCTGGTACAGGCACTAAGCTGGAGATGGAGCTGGTAAGGTACAGGTACATAATTTTAAACAATGCAAAATTCTTTGCTGTTGGGTAAACTCAAACTTTTTTCATGACAGTACCTGCACTTTGTCTAATGAGAAGCCTGGCAGGAACTTAGAATATAGTTTATAAAGAGTTGAAGTAGCCCACAGGGACTGAGCACTGAACTCTGTGCCAACACCAATCTTACCCTTTTCCTGAAGATTTCAAAAGGGTCTCCAGAGGCAACACATTTGACTCTGTTCTCCTGACCTCCAGTTTAACAGTATTATCCCTCTTACTTCACCTAAGTTTCAGTAATATTTGAGGTCCTGTCAAACAAGAGAGCAAACAGTCACGGAAGAGGCGAGGACCTTTCTTCCAGCAACCTTGTGATGTGGAAGACAAGACAAAGTGATTGAAGAGAGAAAACAGATGGGCAATTTATCAACATGTTAAATGCAGTTTCTCCCCAAAAGCTCTCCTCTCTCTGCTATTTCTTGTCTCTCAGATCTACCCACCCTCCTGAGGGAGCAAAGCACTTGTGCTCTCATTTCTAGACTGAGCTGCATTAGTCAGCTATCATCCTCCCAGAGCTGCCTTGCCATCAATCTGCTCCAGAGCAGAGCTGCTCTGCTAACACTCATTTATTCAGCTGTATAGCCAAATCAGGATAATACCCTTTATTTAAGCAGCATATCTTATCTCCTTACAAGAGAGAGACAGACTACCCTGATTTAACATGATTGTTTGCATGATGGTCTACCCTGGACAGGAAGAGCTTGTTGGCAGTCACATAGGAGCCAGTGTCCCACTGGCACTTGGGTTCAGAAGAGCCATGCTGCTCTTAGGAGCAGAGGGTTTGCCAAAAAAATCCAGCGCGTAACTAGGGAATGCCAGGGTTTCGGGGTAGGGTGCTTTTATTATCGTGCTCAGTTAAGTGGAACTGGCACTGTGACAAGCGCTTCAGAAAGAGCACTAAGCACAACATGGGGGAGAAAAAATGTGAATCTCAACTGATGGAGCTGTATCAGCAAGAACACCTAGCCCAGAGGTGGAGTAGCAACAGTGCATCTTTATTACAGAGTGTATTTCACTGTAAAGGAATAAATAATGCCAGTAACGCTGTGCTGCCAGTAAGATAAGCCACATATGGGTTTATAGAGTTATGTGTATGTACCTGCAAATCTCTGCTAATGCAGGTTTGGACTGGCTGTTGTGAGGCTTGAATGTGGCAGCTTTCAAGTATGTTACCTAGTATTTTATATTAAATGCCTTAAAAATGCATTCCTTGATTTTGGGATAATCCCAAATTATTATTGGGATAATCCCACACCCTTGAAGACAATTATTAAAATAGTATCACTTATATTACCTAATGAATATGCCTACACATACTGCAAAACAATCAACAGCAAGAAAAGACTCATCTGTTTATGAAATGCAGAGTACAGGAGAGCTGTCGCTCTAGTGCACAGCAACTGCCTTGGCACAGACTGTAACACACTGGAATTATCATCATATTTGAATTCGTTGAGCTTTCATAAAACTGAGAATGAAAATTGAAGGCTTTCAAAAGTCCATTTATTCCACACCTTGGAACATCCAGTTATTCAAATGAAATATATCACTCTCTTGCTGCAAATCTGTGCCAGAAAGGAACTCGATTCTGGAATGAGGAGGCTGAATAAATAGGAGAAATTTTGTTTCAAGGGTTTTGTCAGAGATGCCACCACCTTTCTTTGCCAAGGAAAGTTGACGCTTACTTAGTGGACTGAGATCACAGATTTCATTTCTTTTTGGCCTTATTATGTATCACTTGTAAATCACTGTTCTTTATATTCTCACCATTAACATGTCTTCCTATTTTACTCAACAGCACTGTTATGCCTTCTTGCTAAGGCTGTTCCTTTTGCAATTTTTCTTGTTTTGGGAAGTAGGCAATGTAGCCATTTCAGCAGGATGCTATCTTACCAAGAGCTAACATTAGATGACCATCTTTGTTATTTTTGCAAGGCTTCATGGAATTTTACATCTGAAATTCACATGAATAAAATGCCTGGCCAAACAACAGAGGATACAATCCTAAGGGCATTGTGCAGCTCCCTCTTCTATTCAAGAGATTAATAAAATCAGATTTCATACTTTGTTTTTTATTTATAAATCGAGTACATTCTTCAGTCAATTGCTTTTGTTTTCCTGGTACAGAGGATTTCAGAAAAAAGGAAAGGAAATTCAGCCTAAAAGGCTAAAGTCTCAAACAGCACAGGAATTCTGGCTCATGGAGAGTGAAGCATCCCTGTTCTGAATTTACCTGGCTCCTCGAGGTGACAGTACCTGGAAGCGTTATAAAGCCATGGGCTATTTTCCATCATTAGCCTCTGACACCAGAAGCAGTGCCCAGGGGAGGGAGGCAGGATGAATGCCAGCCAATTCCCAGCAAGGTTCTCATGCCTGGTTTTTTTCCTCCAGCTTCCTCTACTGTCCTTGAACAGCCACTGTGCCTCTTCATCTCAGTGCCTTTGGACACTGCCTCTGCCTTGCCCTCTCTTCGGGATTGAGCACAACAAGCAGCAGATGAGCTGTCCTCTTTCCAGAGGGAGGATCAAAGTTTAAAAACCCCAGATCTCCAGGCACACTTGCAGCCTCCATCACAATATCCTAGACACAAAGGCTGGAGTAAATTTTGCAATAAAATGGACGCTCAGAAATGGGTACAGGGTAAGATCTGACCCTCTGAAAATTTAGCAGATTAGTGGAGATAGAGAAACCAATGGGAAAGTGGTGAGTAGAAAGAAAAATAACTGAAGTTAAGGTATTCCAGCAGTGGCCTTTCCATAAAAATGTGACTCTCGTTAAATCTCAAGTTAATCATTGGAAGTACATGGGTGCTTTGGCCTCCTGTGAAGAGCTCTCCTATGCTGCAGCTGAAAAAAGCACACTTGTAATCTCAGACACTAACCCTTCCTGAAGAAATGTACCCTACAGATGTATCAGATGCTGGTAGACTCTGACCTATGCAGAGATGTGAGTGGAATACCAGTGGAAAATGATGAAAACCCACTTTTATGCATCCACTGGAGGAAGCATTTGTGAAAGCATTTATTCCAATATGGGAGAAATCTCATCTGACCTAGTTTCCTGTTCTGTTTGTTACCTCCTGGCTGTCTCATCTGAGGTCCCACCTGCTGTTTCTCCATCTGCCAGTCTTTTTTATATCAGAGGAACCTTCTGAGTTACACCTTAAATGTCAGGTGGGCTGGAGAAAAGTTGTATATGTCTGCATTTAAACGGATGATATTTCCATTAAAAGTGCATCATAGAGACATTAAAGGCTAAGATGTCATTTGCATTTGGTTATTGTAACTCAAGGGCAGGCCTGCTTGTGTGAAAACTCATGCTATTGTTTCAGACCTTTATATACCCAAGCAGAATGACCATAGCCTGTGAAGCTCATTGTTAGTGTATTTTCTAGTAATATTGAAAGCCTCAAGATCGGGGCCAGGTAATAATTACCAGGTAATTTATTTAAAGTCACTGGAAACCAAAACCACTATCAGAGATCCATCTGTTTTCTCCCACTTTCCTCCTAAGCTCTATTTCAGAACACAAAGAACACAAAGAGTTAGTTTGGATTAATGTGTGGATAAATACCAATTACCTCTAAGGTTGGAATACTTAAGGGCAACTACCCCATTGAAACCCAGCATTTGATGTATATTTTGCCAGCATGTAAAACCTCTGCTATGCTGAAAAAGTAAGGACTAAGTTGTGGGATTATTAAGGTATCTCTTTTTCTGCTACTTTTGCTATGTTTAGATATTTTGCAAATGAACCTTGATCATTTGATCTCTGTCACCTTAGTTCTGTGCAGAGGCACTGGGAATCATCCAAATCCACATCAGTCAACAAAAAACCTCCATTTATTTTCAGCAAGTTAAGGATCAGGGAGCATCATCTCCATCACATATCATCTGTCTGATATAGCCAGTGCCTCGGGAAACTCTAGAATCAAGGGTTTCAGCAGTTATTGTCTCCCAAAAACGCATACAGAAAAGAACTGGAAACTCACCATGTCAGTGCAGACTGCCACATGTCATTTGTTTGAGAATATTGAATGTATACTGGAGCTATAGGCGTCCTAACACACCCATGTGAAGCCAGTAGGAATCTTTTCACAGATTACAATGAGCTTTGGGTCAAATCTTGGTGGCAATTAAGTAGTCCCATTTTGTATATTAAGATTTTATGAATATGTGTGGGCAGTCATTCTCTACCAGTCTTTCATTGTGCTCCTGGAATAAATTCAGCCATTAAATAGACAGCCATGGATCTTCCAGGCTCTACTCTGAGTTTGCTGCAGCTGTTTGATCCACTGTCCATGTCTGATTCTTCCTTATGAGAATCCCTGAGCCTAGACTGTCCATGCTATGAAAACCAGGATGAATAAAATCTGTGCTTCCTGACGACATATAGGCACATTACTTTTCTTTGAGTTTATGGCATCGCAATTTACCTTAATTTGCCTACAATTGTCTTGAGGGAATGAAGGAAAGTCTTGGTGGGGAGAGGAAAGACTTGAAATTCATTAATCAAAGTCATGTAACACAAGTATTAACACTATGATTTACAGTAATAAAAACATTAATTTCAATGTGTTTGATTAGGAACCATTACAAGACCAATTAAAGCTGTCAAAATAGAACAAAAAAGCAACATGTGTTTTTCCCCAGAGGAGTCGGATATGGTGAACCTCATTATTAACTCTTAACTGGACAACAGAAGATTGCTTTCGCTTTGAGTTAAAATCCAAGCTCTTAGGAAAAAAGAGCTCAGAGTTATATTCCTCTCTGGCAGACATTGTTTAAAAAAATTTTAGCACAACAGTAGAAGCATTTCTTACTACCCAGAGCAGACAGTTAAAGAAAACTGAATTCAGCAGCAGCTATTCAGTTCAGCTTTAGCACCCAACACACTTCTGATGTTTGCAACCTGCATGCCAGTATCCATCTTACCGCAGAAAATAAGACAAAATGGCACTTAGTTTACCTGGAAAGGATGGTCAGGCAGCCCTTAAAGGAATCTAATTAAAATGCAGCTTGTTACCAGAGCAGTGCATCACACTGTGCTGCCATAGTAACCACAGTCCCATGGACTTTTTGGGGCCATCTGAGGGCATGTTTGCAAGAGGCATGCAAGAACCAAACTGATCGCCTTTGGTACATTTTAAATGACCTAAAAACTCTGAATGATTTGCTGATATTACCAATGAAAGAAATTAATTAACTCTTACAAGTTCAGACAATGGAGCAGTCTCAGGGGCAAATTTATTCTTGTTACTGTTCTTTACGATGCAACACTCCCCACAGCTTATTTAAGAAGTGCATGACTTATTTGCAACATGTGAGCAACCAATTAAAATTGATACCCTAGAAAAGAAACTACACAGCAATCAAGACCTGTGGGCTGTGGAAGTGAAGACAAATAGCAGAAATACATGTTCTATTTAGACTGCTATTTCCAGTGCTATTTTCTGAAGTATCAAGCATGAGACTTATCTCAGTTGTTGCTTTTGGTGGATGATTCCATTCTGCCATACTGGGGAAAAAAATCACACTATAGCACTGAGCTTTTGTTCCCAAATCCTTCTCCCAGAACAGAAAGATCCTTAAACAACATAAAGATATATATAAAAGCAATGTCTTACACTGTACCCCATCCTAGTATGATTTTTCAGGAATGCAATCAGCAAATTTGTCACTAAGGTATTCCTTTTTCACAGCAAAGATGTCCAGGTCAAGAAACTCTTTTGACACATCATGTGTGAAGGAGATTGCAAACTGTTGGTGGGTTGGTACAGGTTGCCACAAAAGATTGCTGAAAAAAAGCACAGGCCTTTAGGTTCCACTAAGCAATTAAATTATTGATGAAAATACCTGAAAGTTGTTGGAAATGATCAAGGGGATTTTCCATTGCTTGAAGAAAAAAAAAAAAGAGCTTGATAGCAATTATTCTGAAATAAATGAAATTCCTGAGCAATACTGGGTGGGGACTGGGGGATGACACAGAAAATTGAAGCATGGGCACACATCATGTTGGGCATGCGAGTACCAGGAAGGTTGTGGAAAGCCAGAAAGGAGCTCAATTCAATAATAAGTTGGAGAATTCATCCTGCACCCATCTGGGTCTCTTTTTGAGCACACCAGGAACATGTGTTATGTGGTTGTGCCTAAGTCTCCCCACTTCCAAAACCAGTCAATGACATTCACCTGTTACCTAGAACACTGAAAACAGTGGCTGCAAGTCAAGCTCAAAATCCTACTCAAGACTAGAGAACCTTAGACACAAAACCACTTCAGGTTAGAGGCAACATTAGATCCAAAATAACAAATAATAAAACATAATAGAAGTAAAAGCATCTCACATTTAAATCTTTTTTACTATATGGAAAAATATCCAGGCAGCATGTGTCTAGAAACAGACAGTAGACTGTATTTCTGCAAAATGGGACTTTATACAAGACAAATACACTGCAACTAAACCATCACTGTATATCCCAGCACTTTAACAACCTTGGAACAGTAATTCTTCAAAGGTCCTCATGATTTCCTGATAATTTGCTGCAGCCCATTATTAATGGCTTCATTCCCTTCCAGGCTGTCCTTACAACAGCAAGTTTATTAGCCCAACAAACAAATCTATCTATCAGCAAAGCTGCACTCAGCTGAGGTAGAAGCCCTGCTTTTCTCATTCTTCACCATGTTTTTTCTACAGACTGGGCTTACATTTTCTGATTTTGCTCCTCCAGTTCCTTCAAAAGAAGCAACACAACTTGAATGCTTCTACAGGGGCTTTTGGAATGGAAAGGTGGTGTGTGAAATCATCACTAATTTAGAAATTCATTTTTAATGGGTTACGTTTTATTTGCTTCAGTTGAACACCATTATTTACAGACACAAGTTAATAAAACACATCACAAAACAATAAAATTTCAACAGCTAATATTTATAGGTGCATAGTTCATGCTCAATTACTTTTCTTTATATGTATAATACATACACATATATATAAAGCTCTCACAATAAGTCATCTCTGCACAGGAAGAATAGTCATAGGAAACAAATAAAAACTGTATCATAAACAATATCAAATTACTGACAGCCTATCAACAAAACATGTACAGAATTAGAAATGAGCAGTAGACACTTAGGTGTTTTTACTTAATATTTTCTTTTTTAACTTTTAAACTTGAAGCCACAATATCCACAGCACAACAATGACCCTGCCAACCGGCTTTCATTTCAGCAGGAGGGAAATGCTGAAACAAGGTGGATGCAGTCACAGATACTCCAATCATTGCTGATGGAAGACTTCAAAATACACCGTAAAAACTGTAAAAAAATTTAACGACTGGGCACATTGGAACTCAGCACTTGTACAGGATGGGACGTCTTTAGTACTTAGCAGACTTCAGGTGATAGAAAGGAAAGGACTCTCATGCTTCAGGTTCATAGTCTTGATACTCCTCCTATTGAGGGAGAGCAGAAATCAACACTACTGGTATTTTAGATAAAGACATCCTGTTTTCCCTATTTTTTCTACTCCTGGTGGACTGAATGCCCAAATATGGATTCTCAGGTGATCAGGATATTACATTTATTTGTATTTTGTCACATATTCCAGATTCTGTACCTTACAAGTCATGGTACTTAGAGGAGAAATAGACTCTTACAGCAATTATCGTATCATTCAGCTGATGCTGCCCAGAACTCCTGAGGTCACCCATGACAACTCGCTTGGAGAGGAAAGAGGACTACCTCAAGGCTGAACAGCGCACCAGGTGCTGCACATCCTCATATGAGTCAGTAAATCATTTAAAAGAGCATTTAACTATGGACACATGAGCAGCATCCATAATTTCGGTGATATTCAAGATGTTACGCTCAAGCCTTTAAGCCTTTTATTGGATCATGGCCTAAATTTTTTATACATCTCATTTTCAGTCTAATTACCTGTGCTACCATAAAACTACTACTCCAACTACCAATGCATCACGCCAGAAATTGCAGTAATATTTTAGATAGCTGGTTCATAAAAACCAACAAAATAATTTACTTCCATAATTGCATTAACTTAAGATCATGTTTCACAAAGCATGATGCACTGGTGACTGGCCAAGCTATCAAAACAAACTATGAAGACACAGTTTGTCTTTGCATTCCCTACAAAACATATTAAAGATACAAATTTACTGTGGATTTCTCAGAAACCTAGGCATGAGTGTTTTGAAACACACACAATATTTTCCCATTTAACTTCCTTACTATCAAAAAAGCAACTAATTTTCTGATTCTCAGCACTGTACCTCTGGCAGATCTCGGCTGAAGAGGCCACGTTTCTGCTGTGCCCTTGCAGCTCCCAGCATCAGCCTGGGTCAGCCTCATGTAACTCGAGCATGCAGCCTCCTCCTGTGCCCTTCTCTTACGTGCATTCACAGCAAACACCACAACAGATTTACCTCTGGAGGCATTTCGTAAGCCTCGTTCTCAGGATCCACAGGAACATCTGTATTATTCACCATTCCCTCCTGCAGGAAACCTTCTTCATTCTATATTTAAAACAGGGAAAGAGAAGTGGCAGTGACTGCTTGTGTCATCATTTCCGCCATAATGTGACTTTCCTCCCCATCAGTGGTTGACTTCTTGGCCTGCCCTTTGGTGGTGGGATGCTGCTGGGGGGTGTGGAGAGGGAGGGGACATCAGCTGCAGAGAGATCTTCTCCATGTTTCACAGGGATATCCCATGGGAATGACTGCTGTCATCTTTTTGAATAGGTGAGATTACACTTTTGTCTTGCCATGGACAGGCCAAGAAGTCAATCTGAATAAAAGAACAGTGCTACCACCAACCTTCTGAACATCTTTGGAAAACATTTTAATCCCACAGAAATGCTATGCTCGAGCCATGAAGCAAAGCCAAACAAGGGGTTTTTGTGCCTTAAGAAACTGATCTGAGAAAGAAAGTCCCACACAAACTGTTTAAGTATCACATTAAGTTGTCACATTAATTCCTCTTTAACTGCCTTGGGGAACAAAGTCACAGGTATGCAAAAGTGCCTTTAAAAATAGGCCAGTATTGGACAGTATCAAGACACAAATGAAACTAATTCAATTACCTTTTTTTTAATGTTATAGGCACATCCATGCTCTCATAAACCATTATTTATTTTAAAGTTTTCTCTTTTTCATAATACATTGCAAAAAATGGAAATATGCTTGTTTACTTTTTTCCTTTAACAGGTTAATACCTTTACATGCTTACTTATGTCAACCAGCACATTACTCTATGCATATGATACATGGTATGGTATCTTTTACCCAGCTTCTTGCATTTTTTTTATTATACAAGAATTTTTATTTTATACAGCAATTTTAGTAAGAGCCTCTTGGAATTAACAAGATTGCAACGGTGTAAGGAATGACTTGTTGATTAAGATTATTAAAGGAAGATTATTATTCCCCTCCAGCCATAGATACTCTGTACCATACAAAACACACAAAGGAAAAAAAACCCACAGCATTTCAATTGGGCCAATCCCCTCTGTAGTTGTTACTACAGCAGTTCACAGAGAAGAAACATGAGTTCTCCCAGGGCAAAGGCTGCTGGAGTTCATCCTGAACTGTAAGAAAATTAATACGAAAATAGGCAGAGTGTCTCAGTGGAACAATTGTGACCATGCTGATTTATAACAGGTGTCGATCTAGACAGAAATGCACTAAAAACCAATTACAGACACTCACGAAGAAACTCATTTTCAAAACCCCACCTGCAGGCTGGTAGCATAGACAGAAATACAAAATTAAGTAAGTCATAAACCAGACTAATGAGATAATTCTTCAAAGCCTACAAATTACAAGATAGTGGCACTAAATTAAATTTAGCATACAGACAAAACGAGCATAAGAGAAGCTAAACCTGAAATTTGCCTCTGAAAGTTTAACACAAAATAGAATATAATATGCAAAACAGGTGGCACTAAACCCTCTTTACCTTCACACAATATTTATTGTGCTTTTCCATTTGCCACATATTAGTTTCCTCTGTGGTTTAACCAGGTGACCTTAGCCATAACATTCTCTTCCTCACTTTCTGTACCACTCCAAGAACAAACTGCAACTTCATCTGCCAGATACTAACCCCATTCTTCCCTGGATTGGCCACCTTTCTGACACATACGTAGGTACACATTTTTGGCCTTCATCATTGAAGTTTATGATGCGCAGAATTTATATCCATGACACGGATTCTTCCCTTCGGCTCTTATTTCAGACTTTAACAGGTCCAGTGTGGAGAGATACCTGGTCCTACTGCTTTCTCAGTGGGGCTAGTTATGCTTTTTCCTTTGGAGGTAAAGAGCAGAGTCCATGTGGAGCCAGGGCCTGACTGTTGTGCCAAGTTCCCTCCACGCACGCGCCTGCCCCGAGCCAACACCCCGCGCTGCTCTGTGGCACAGACAACGTGGACAAATTCCAAAAAGCCAAGGGACACTGATGAATAAGGTTGCAAATACCTTTATTTAGGTATCTAATAGGCACTTGTGTCTTCCAGTACTGCCAAAGATTTTGGGTGTTCAACATGACAGGTAATTTTTCAGGCATGAAATTATGAGAAAAACTAGGCCCAGTTACAGTTCTGCCTCATCTTATCAAAACACTTGAGCTCCTCAGATTACTTGACTTCTGTATTTACTTACCTTAGCTTCTAAACAAATTTTAAAGAGCATTTATGCCTGTTTGCTTTTATGAAAAGTAGCATCAATCCCTACCACCTTTGACTGAAATAGTCAAATGCAGTGTGCGATGCAAATTTTACAGCTGTTACTGTGCCCTTGATCTAACAGATCACCTCTAAGGACTTAAAGCACCCATTGCCTGCTCAATCCAAAATAAAATTTAATTTCTGCTTCCCCCAATCATTAAGGAACAGCTTCAGCTAATAATCAGTACATCAAGTAAAACTGCGCCCAAAATCAGGCTTGAGGGTGCACAAGAAAGCAAGCATGCAGCTTAATGTTATCTGTAGCAAGAAAACAGATGGCAAGTGAAACTGCCAGGACCATTAGTAACGACAAGGAAAAAGACTTGCCAGCTGAATTTCAAATAAGAGCTTCAAAGTTTGTATGCTGTTTGTTTGTTAGGAACCTCTGCAATGGATGCAGACTGTCCCTCAGGATTACTGAGACACAAGGCCTAAAAGACTGAATTTATCATCTTCCCAAGTCCCTTCAGCAACTTCAGGATGGAGATTTCTCTACAACTTCAAATAAAACAATCAGCAGCAGTGGAAAAATACAACATCAACCACAACACCATTATTTTTTCAAAGGAAGTAAATCATAAGCCTTAACAAACCTCCAAGGCAACTCCTGGCCTGGGAATGGTTTATCGCCTTTGCCCAGCTGCAAACAGTAACAGAAACACCACCTTTCATGTTGATGTCACTGCATTTTATAGGAAGATGACATTACTCAAGGGCATCTGTTAAATGCATAGCAAAGGTGACCACCTCACTTTAAATGGTGGCATGCTCTGCTTTTGATCTACAGTCCCCTCAAAGTAAGGGTATCAGAAAAGTAAACCACCACCCCCAGTAACACAGAGCCATCTAAGGTACACCTTAAATCACAATTTACCTCCTTTGAAACAAAGAAACGCAATTTTACATTGTCATGATCAATAATTCCATATCCTAATTCAGTTATGGAAGAAGAAAACCACCCAAATGACCAATTCTTGTCTTAGTACAGAAGACACATTTTTCTCTAGAAGCTGCAACCTCTTTCAACCACACTGAAGGGCATTTCCAGAGGGAAAGATTTTTTTATAGCAGATGATCTGAAAAGCTCAACTAATGCTTCTCAGAGATGAAGTCAGTTTTTAACTGGAGAGCATGAACCCTTGGTGGGAAAACGCTTGAAAAAGGGAATATTACAACTCACCCAATAAACAAGGTGTTAGAAGAATGGTGAAGTGAGGACATCTGCTTGTCCCCTGAGGATTCCCTTAAGAAAAAATGAATGTTCACCTCTATATTGGTTTCAAGCATGGTCACTCTGGCTAAGACTCGTATTTTGACTCCAGAGAGTCTTGTCCCTTCAGACCCCATGTTACAGAAATAAAGCTTTTGTGCTGTCCCAAGCAGTGTGGGCCTCACTGCCATTCTCGGGCATTAACAGGAGTGTCACTTTGTTGCTATCAACACTTCTGCCTGCCTTGGAAAAGGCAGGTGCCTATCAGACCTGCACAAGGCCCATGAGCTACCAGGCCAGCCACACTCTTCCCAAGAATACGTGGCTACATCACACAGTGCTCACCCTCTCTTCCATCAGGTGCTGTGCTCTCATTTTGTCAAGCAACCTGTGTCCTTTTGGAAACAAAGAGGAAATGGTGTCCCATCATTGTGAAGTGACACATTTGCATGACCCTGAGTGCCATTTCTGCCTCAAGGAACAGGCAAGAAATAATCCACATACGAAAGCATGAAGCAGAACTGCTGCGATGGCTCCAAAAAGTTGATTCCTCCTATTTTACTATGGGAATGAATCCTGCTAAGGTCTGTGCATGACAGTGTGAAATGACCCACTTTTGCAAAAAAATAATAATCAAACTAATTAAAATCTCTTCCTGAAGAACTGGCCCAGTTAAAATATAGAGTGTTTTAAAAAATTTCAGGACTATTCCTTTTACCAGGAAAATGTCACCAAATAGGTTTTTCTTATTTCAGTGTTTTTGGTGAGAATTGCACCCCATTCTTTTCCTTCACTCTCTTTCCCACCTCCTAACACACTTGGTGGAAGGGAAGAGACTGTTTAAGATCCCCACCCCATGAAAAACAGACCAAACAGTCCACTACTGGTACTGCTCTGATGTCAGCACCAGGTAGAGAAATGGTCACCTTCAGGAGTGTTGGAAATTATTGCCATCAGAAAGAAGGTAATTTATCCCAAGTCAGAGATTAGAGCAACTTCAAAAGGAACCATTGTAATTTAGTGGCTGATCTAAACACTATACTTTGCCATCTCCCTGGTTAGTAATACGTTTTTTCTCTCCATTATGAACACTGATGGATTCTTACAGTCATGCGTAATTCTCATGATTACTGGAGACTAATTCCTTCTGGAGTAATTCCATATCCTGACATAAATAAACCAGGCTACCAAACTTTAAGCTCTTTGAATATTTTTACTGGAAGCCACAAACCACACAGGTCACACGAGACCTGCAGAAATTGTGCACCTTGAGCAGGTTGCTCAGGGCCATGCCTGATTGGGTTTTAACCATTTCCACAGATGGAGACTCCACAATCTCCCTGGATAACCCCATCCAGTGTTCAACTAACCACACAGTGAAAAACCTTTTTCATACATTTAAGTGGAGTTTCTTGCATTTCAGCTAGTGCCCACTGCTTCCTGCCATTTCACTGGACACCACTGAAGAGTCTGGTTCAATCTCCTTTGCTTCCACCCCCACAAAGTGTTTATACTCATTGATAGACACCCTCCCCAAACTCATATTCATGTTGTTTCACGGTTGCTGATTTTCTGTCTGTTCTTGAGACCTCTATGGAATTCCTCATGCAGATATTGTGGGAGGATCTTTTCTCTAGGTGAAAGCCCTACTGCCCACAATAAATAAGGTTAAAACACCTAAAAGATTATTGTAAAAAGTCATAATTAATTTCAGCAAAATAGATTATTATAACTCAATGAACACTGGTCACTCTACATCAATTGTAAGTCTGTTATTGAGTGTTTTATAATGTAAAACTGTGAACCAAATTAATTGGATTAAATTAAATCTGTGTAAATTAATCAAATTAAAACTGTGAATCAAAAAAGCTATGAACCAAGACGAGAGGCATTACGGAAAAAGCAATGAACTAGAATAGGGGAAAAGCTGGTTTACAAGGTAATCTTCTGGAAAGTCCTTTGAGACCCCAAAACAATGTTCCATGCAAAGCAATTTTAACATAGTCTAATCTGTTGTATGTGCACACCAGTTGGTACCTGTGGGAGCTCCAAATAAGAAAATATACATCCAAAAGCATAATTACCTTGAAAAATTATCACATACTGATGGAGTAATGCCTTCCTGACAGCAATGGGCATGTACACCTTTGTGAGCCCAGATTCTAGCTCAGTATTAGTGAATTACTGAATTTGCTGTTGTTACAGTCTGGATAATTGCACTGGTAATCTGTCTTAATTTATTTAGGGATAAAATTGTTTATCCCTAAAGCTATTGGTCTAGTGCCTGTTACCGCATCCCAAACCTGTAACTTGGCAGGGCTGCCTTAAGCCCTTAAAACTGGTAACTCCATGTCCCTCCAGCCTGACTAAGCCCATTTCATTTTGGTATTACCCTCTCTGTGAGAGCTTTTGTCAGGAGCTGTCAGTCATTACATGGTGGAGCTTGAAGTAAAATTTTGGGATTCCATTTTTATACCCTTGGTGCAGCTGTTATTGTTCCTGTGCAAATCTGCCTCCTGCTACAGAGCTGAGTAACAATTTGCTGTGCTTATGGGTTTAAAATTCAACTTCGAAAAGAAAATAATTCGTATTCCTTCTTCTCCAAAATACACTCCACCAGGATACTCAGGGGCCAAATACTGGACTGAAGTGAAAAAATAACTGTCTTCCCCATTTGGTAACTATTTTTTTGCAGATATTTTGACCATAGAGCCCAATGTACCAGGATGGGAGAGAAACCCTTGAACAAAGAATTCCAACAAGACACAAAAACAAAGATACGCTAAAATGGCTTTAATACATTTACTTTCCAAGTCCTAAGATATTATATTCATAGAACTGACTGAATTATACAGTTATAACTGAGTTGCCAGGTCAGCTTAGGATGCTTTAAAGCTCCTGCTCACTCATTGCAATAGTCAGTGCCTCCAAGACTCAGCTGAAAATGACAAAGCATCATCATCAGCCCATTTGTTTTACTCCAGAGAAACAAAGATGTATCTGTGCACTAACTAGAAATAAAGAAAACTGTTTTAATTATCTTTAAGCTGAACACCTAAGTGAAGGAAATGATGAGAAAGCATTATGTGTGAAGGAAACTAGCTGTTCCAGTGCACAACTCATTTAGAGTACCAGTAATGAAATGAGACTATCTCCCTCCTTCTCCTCAAATGGAGAGCTGAAATGAAGAAGAGACATGTAATTAAACAAATAAATATCAACGATAGCACAATTCCAATGAAAGGCTAAAGCAGTGCCTACTGGCTGCATTTTGATTTTTATTTTTATGCCTTTCGGTTGACAATGACAAAAGTGAAAAGGAAAACAGCTAAGGATTACAAAGAGAGGAATGAAATTTCTGTGGTAACCTGTAACCACTGGTCCGTCTTGGTGTCTACAAAGATAGATATATATATATAAGATATATAGCTGGAAATAATTTCTGTTTAAAGCAATTTACAAAATGTTGTAAATTCCTTGAAAAACAAATTTGAGTACAACATAGATTGTGTATATTTTTTCTTTCCTTCCTTGAAAATTCCTCAGTATTACTTGTACAGACGAGACTCCTTCAGAGTACAGCCGGAACATGTCTGTGAGAAATCAAATTTGCTGAAACTCAGATTCATATTTGCATTAACCAGTCTGTCAAAATACATAATTAGAGCCACTGGAATGCTGCTATTATTTGCTGATAAATGAGGATTACATGGAGAACCTGCTCATTGCCCAGGACAAACCAGAAGTTCATATGAGTTCTACACATGATGGACATGTGCATTAATTCCAGGTGACTTAAAGTAAGAGGCTGCCTTGAGTCAATGTGACATCAGCAACGCATGTAAACGCATCCAGGACACACAGCCCTTTCAGCTTCATCCTTCTCTGCTTCCCAAATCCGTGGTGACATTGAAAACTCCATGGGTAGGGAAAGAAAAAGCTAGAGCACATAGTTTGGAAAGACTGAAGTTACTTCAAATTGCAAAATAGTGGGAATGATACATGCTAACTAGATGTCACATCAGAGGGATGTGGCCACAGATCTGCCTCTCTTGACATTCTCCTGAATAAGGTAATAACAATAGAGTAACAGATCTGCTTGAACAATATCCACTATCGACTTCGTGATTTACATTCTCGAAACTGAAGTTTCAGACCACAGTTCCACAGAAATCTTCAGTCAAATAATACCACTAAATTCAGTGAGGATTTGGAAGAAGGACCAAGGACTGCACTGAACTGTTTGCTCAATCTTATGCAGTAAGAAGGATCAATAAACAGCCTGAGTTTATTATTTTTACTATATAACTCAAAAATACCTTGACAAAACCGAGTAAGCAACTGAAATAAATAACATGCACCTCAACAGGAAAACGTGTAAGTGTCACTTAGGCACTCACCAAATCAAAGATAATGGGCAAACAGCGCACAGAGAAGAATTACAAAGTCAAAAAATAACATAAACGAAAAATGTCACATTAGTGCAAAAAAGGGGAAGCCATTCTCTCATGTATTAAAAAGGCCTATTCAGCCCTAGGGGGCCTTCTCCTGAATACAGAATTAACACAATGCACTTGGGCTGGGGATGTTGGGAGATCCCAAAGGAGAAGAGCAGGAATGATCACATCCTAGAACAGAGAAGAAAATGAAGGAACCTGTCAGATGCTGTGTCTGTCACGAACTCCATGGGATTAGTTTAACCCATCTGTCCTCTTTCTGTAATGGAGGATTCTCCATTCTGTGTGAATCCATCACCAAGACAACCTCCAAGGATGATATTTGAACTTTACCTTCATTAAATCAAACTAGAACATAACAACACACGACTTTAACAGATCACATTAACTAGACGAATGGTACACATCAGCTTGGAAGTTAGCATAGAAATGAGCAATCTTGGTCAGATTTGGCTCCACTAGGTCAGTAAATATGATTTTAAACAGCATGGTCCCAGTCAAAACTGCAGTGTTATTTTACCACACTTTATTTAAAACAGTTTGACTATCATAATAACACTTCAGTGTTAAGTACATTTTTAGTACAGATAAACTCCAGAAACTATTGTATACATTCTATGACTATATATTCTCTTTCCTAAGACAAAATAAAAAGAGGAAAATAAATTCCCTCTAGAAAAACCCTCCAGTTACACAAACATTTCATCCAATGCTGTATTATCTAAAACAACAACCTCTAAACCATAGCTATTTCTGCTACTCTTAGAAAAAGTCCTCTACACAGAACTGCAGGCCCAGTCACCCTCTGGCATCATGAACAACACGAATTCCCACTGCGTTACACATGGTCCCAGAGAGAGCACACCTCCCAGTTCTGTACCCTAAATCCTGTGGCTGTAGTCACAAAGCAATGAAGCAACTTCCCTCCTTCCCAAGGAAGGTCTTAAAGAAAGGGGAAGATCCCACTACAGGTAGTAGACATGTTTTTCTCCCTTTTGCTTTTCCCTGGAGTATGAGCAGACAAGCTAACGCAATCAGCATTGACTCATTTGCTTCTACTCTCGTGCACACTGAGCTGTGGGCTCACAGGTGATCTAGTGGCAGGATGTCACCTTCAAAGGCTGGAACTGATTGACAGGACATGCCAGGAGTGAAGTGGTTACCCTTCCATTATTATCCGTGAGCACCTCTCTGAAGCATTCCTTCAATTCCAACCTATTACAGCACTTTACCCAGCTGGGGAATTTTAAAACATATTTCTTCTACAGAGTAAACCAGCACTTACTTTGAAAAAAACCCACTTGCAACAATTATTTGAACTATAAAGGTTTCAGGAGTATTTCCTGCAATTGTGATCTGTTCAGCAGAAGATCAAACACTAGAGACTAGAGAGCCTGCATTTAAAAATTTATATTCCTGCAGTGACAATCCTCATCGAGAAGCAAGAACACGACAATTCAGAGCTTTCGCTTGAATTGGGAAAGGTTACTTCACAGTCCAGTGAAACAAAACACAAACATCACAAACATCTCTTCAACTTATTCTTCTCCCATAGAAGAAGAAATAGCTCCTTTTAACTAAGTGGAAAGAATTACTTGATACAATCTACTTACTAAGGTGTAGTAGGCAAGGAGACTCTTAAAAGACCAGTGCCTAAATATACAATACTTGAGTATCTGTGTTTTCTTTCCCTCCTCCCCCAGCACTGCTATTGTTATCTTTGCTTTTCACTTCTGGCTTAGATGCAAGAAA
The DNA here is from genome assembly GCA_013396875.1 of Vireo altiloquus. NCBI lineage: Eukaryota > Metazoa > Chordata > Aves > Passeriformes > Vireonidae > Vireo > Vireo altiloquus. The sequence continues at coordinate 679,435 of VZRF01010033.1, forward strand.
GCAGCAGACTGAAGTCTACCATCCTCTACTCTGCATGAGAGTGGATTTCAAAGAAACACAGTTTCCCCAGGTCAAACTCTGCTCTATTTTTTTCAATATAAGCCTGGTGTAACTCTACCCCTCACTAAGCCATTTCTGTATTTATACCTGTATGTCTGAGAGCAGACTGGGTTTATGATCCCCTTTTCAGACATCTGCTGCTGTCCCAAAAGAGATGGACACCATAAAAATCTTCACTACTACTTCACATATAAGAAGTCATAAAGAGTGTAAGTTTGGACAGCCTTTGAGGAGTCACCCAAGTTGCACCCCTGTTTTAGGCAGGTTCAGCTTTCCCCAAATCATTCTCAACAGATGTCTGGGAAAAGCCACTTAAAAGTCTTAAAGTAACTAAGGTTTGGTACTAGAAAAAGCATTACCCTGACTTATCTCTTCCTTCTCTGCGTTAACCCAGCTCTTTCTGTCCACACAACACAGATAGGAAAAACCTGTGGAGCATCCACTACTCTGTGCCTGTGGTGCTCATTTATGAGACCTGCAGACAAGGTACCCTTGTTAGATTGGGAATGTGGCTGCTTGGAACAGATTTGTTTGGAACGGATTCAAGTGGGGCAGAGATGCTGCTCACCATGTTGCTGAGAAGGAAAAGGGGGGCAAGCCCCAGTTGTACCAGAAGTCCAAAAACCACCTGAACCAGTGTGGGCTGATGATAATCTCAGTCATAGAAGAAGCTTCAAAGGGAAACTGTTGCTGCACTGTTTTTACCAGAAGGAGCCTTCTATTAATAAATTCTGTTAAACCATTTGACATTAAAATGCAGAGCTGCTTTTAAAGGATCAAAGCATTGAATGCTAGTTATTAGAATTGTTAAAATGACACTTTCCCTCTGGTCCTTTCTTATTATTAATCACAGTGGCTCCCCAAATGTCACCAGCTAAGCAGGGGCTGCCCCTGGAATGCATTTAAGTCATAGTGAAGTTATCACCATAAACTGCCAGAATTCACAGGAAGCTGTCAGTCCCACAGCCACTAGAAACAAAAGGGAAATATCACTTTTCACATCTACTATTCTGATTTGAGAGAGGGGTTTCTAATTGTACTCCAGCCCTCACCCCATTTATATTTAAGCATACCAGAGGAAAAAAATTATGCATACACACCATAGAGGCAGCACACAAAAAAAAATAGGTGAGATAAAGACATTTATTCTGTTTACAACATCCAGAATAGCAGGTAAAACCCCAATTCTGCCAAGGTTTTGAGTGAAATACTGCTTAGTAATTGCAATCATTACACTGTCTACTTTGGGGATTAATAGGAAAAACCAAACCACTTTTGTTCAAATTCATGGCATAACCGTCAGCTACATGTGATTTATGGAAGCTCAGATGAAGTTGAGGAAGAATAATTTCATGTATGCCATGTCAGTGAGATGGATTACCAACAAAGCTTATTCTATGAGGGACAAGAAGGCTCCGTTAAAACGGAGAAGGAGTGAAAGAAAACATGTAGCAAATTAATTACAGTTGGTACAGTTCTTTCTCCTACAAGCCACATTTGCAGTTCCTGAACACCAGTACACCGCCTGAAGCAATACAACATTTTCTCCATCATAGTGAGAACCTAAATGCTGCTCTTTTGTTTTTTCTGAGGATGAAACAAAAAAACTGGCAGGGTAAGTCCATGCTTCAGAAAAAGATGTGTACTCATGATATGACTCCCTGTAGTTTGTAAAGAACACAAAAACCTATCTGCTACCAGTCATAAAGATGTTTCTCTACATGTGCTGCCTGATGAACATTTGGATAAGAATCAGAGCCAGATCTTGAGAATCACCCATGCAGATCTGAACAAAACTCACTTGCAAGACTGCCATGGTTGGACGCCCAAGTGTTTGTAAATGCTCAAGCAGTATCAGGCACTCAGCTCGTGAGTTTATGTGCAAATGCCATTTTAGAAATGACCCATACTAGAAAATACTTCTATGGAATACAAGGCTAAGAGTAAAGGTACTTTGACATGAACAAACTAAATGAAATTCAGCATTATGCTGTATCATCATCATCTTTTAATAAGGACCTCCAAATAATTTTGTTTCAATTTTCTGATAGGTATTAGTGCATTCCCAACATAGGGGTATGGCAATGGCTCTAATTAAAGTATGATAACTTTTTTAGTGGTTTAGCGTAAAGCCAAATGATGTGTTTACTGTTCCATAATAAGCACTGTTCAACAAGCAGACCCAATAAAGAAACATAGCAGTGAAAATAGCAGTGATTCTCTTACACATGTGTTATCATTTCTGTACAAGCAGGCAACAAACCACCTGGTCCTTGTTCTTTGGTTTAGCTGCTCATCTGCCTGGAACTATCCAAGAAAGGCAGTGGCACTGGAAAAAGCAACAGTTGACTGTTCTAATGTTATTATCTCTTTCCCATACCCGTAACATTTCAAACACAAATACATGAAGTGTAGATGCCTAGTGGGTTCATTTACCTAATCACTTCTGCCAGGATATGCTCTGGACCATCTAGCACCCTCAAAAAGCTATTTACAGAAGAATAACTAGTGCCTCAAGTATTCAGAAGTATTTTTCTGAATAGATTACTGCAGAAAAGAAGTTCAACACATTCTTTGCAACAACAACAAATATAAACCATGTTGTGTGGCTGCATGGGACTTACTTGCCAGCTGGACTTAAACCACGACATATATATAAGCAATCTGATAACCAAAGCTTAAAATAACATTACTACTGAAAGCGTAAAAGCTGATCTACTTCAACTTGAATTATTTTTAAACATTTTAATGTTTTTAATTCATTAAATTCATTCATTTGCTTCAGCAAAAGATTTTCAAGCATATGCTTAAGCAAGCAGTTATTTCCAGAGAAGTCAAAGCTTTTACATAGGTTTAATAGTACCATAACACTGTAGCGAATTGTGAATGACCTTCAGAAATCCAAAGTGCTTCAAGTGCCAAAACCCCAAACTACTTAATATGGTAAGGTAGGACATCTTGGAAATTTGATGCAAACCACTTTCACCCAGCGAGACAGACTCAGCATGTATCCACCTGTAATCTCCCAGGTTAAATCAGTGACAAGTGAGCTCTTCCACTGTACCCTCACTGCAATAGGAGCATTAAGATTCACATATAAAGAGACAGTATTCAAGTGGAATGTGTTCTTAACTCCAGTTCCAACAACCCCGTGGAAACCAAGATTTAAGTCAAAGCAAACTTAGGAGACAACATTCCCCCAATGACTATTCACTGCAGAAGCAGAATCCCTTTAGCACTTTTTATACTGCTGCCGATTACCCTGTGCAGGGAAAAAATGCTCTAGTGCTTTGTGTTGTGTGGGTTGATGCTCCCATTTCCCAGCTGAGTTTGGTTCAACATTTATAGAAGGGCTAAAGTATTCTGAATTGGCTTCTATCAGTAAAATGACTCAGTGATCAGTGCGCAAGTGGGAGGACTTCAAGCATTTGACACTGCTTCTCACATTCTTGCTGTCAGAAATGCAAATGTTAGGGAATTTAAACTCGTTCCTATCTTGTCATTTTAAAATCCTAAAGGGACCTTTGATCATTCAGTGGCCTGTTAAATATTTAGCAGTCAGGAAGAAAGGATTTTTTTTCCTTCTATGATGGCTTAACTGGTTTCAAATCTAATACTGCTTCCTTTATATGAATGCAATGTATCACCATTTGCCCACCATTTTCCTCAGAGAAAAAAAAACCCCTTCAATTAAAAATTGATCTGCCTTCTAAACTAATGAAAAAAGAAGACAGAAGTAATATAAACAGACAAGATAGGGCTGTGAGTCCCACAAAATACATAATCTGTATGCACAGAACACATGTACGTCTTGAGGGCTTATAAAATAAATTTTAATTACTCTGTTCCCCTTCAAAGCTAAGCGCCTTGTGAATATTGGCTGGGGACAGGCTCAACTCATTGAAGGCAGCAGTGCCACCACCCTCTTCAGAGGTGTAGGGCTTTGGTCCCGAGGGCACCAATACCTGACTGCACCTGAACCTGTGAATCCCACTGAAGCGCACGTGATCGTTTTCATGGTAATATTAACCACACTCCACGAGGAGATGCGTTTCTCTAACTTAGGAGCTGAAATCAAGCACCAGGGAGCACTGAGATGTAACCAGCCCCTGTTGTTTTCTGGCTCAACTCCGCTGGTAGCCTAAGGAGAGATGGCTCCTCCTCCCTCCCACACAAAGCTCTCCCGTGCTTGTTAGCATGCCTGTTATATTAATGACTCATCTTCATCGTAAAGCACCAGCTCAGACTTTTCATTAATCACCTGAAGTGTGCTGGCTTCTGCAGTTTACTCAGAGTCCCCGCTCTATGAATAATTCAGGCTTCAGCATTACAAACATGGGGAAGGAGTTTGTGGGTCAGATCCTGCACTTCAGCAAGGACTTTGTAACTTCACAGAAAATACCCCATGGTCAGAATCCGTTTTTTTCAACCCTGTGTTAGGTAATTCCTGAATATTTGTTATGAGCCAAAACAAACAACTCCTTTTGAAATGTAATTTTTAAGCAGCATGGGTGGCCAGCAGTTCTCTGCTGATGCAGTCCCAGTGATAGGCTCAGACAGAGAACTAGTCCTGTACTCAGTCCAGTCCACCTTCCCTGTAGAAAAACCACTGACTAGCTTGTTCAACAATATGGAAACCTAGAGTATAAAACTGAATGCACTGTACTGCAAATTGGATTTATTCTTCAGGGGAAGAGAAAAAAAAAACCCTCAAAATATTCTGAAAAAGGCTCTATATGTGTTATGAGAATGAGAAAGCCACTGAGAAGAGCTGCACATTGTGGGGAGGAAACACTAACTTTTGATGGACTGTGGGCACTTTCTCCTGCATCCCAGCCAACGCCAGATTACATTCACAGTTCTTTCTTTACATCTCTTTGAATTTCAATTAACTGTTTCTTAACTATTTCCATAATAACTTGATTTTATTCCATTTTACAGATGACCTTTTTTAACGCTAACTACAAAGCAATATGGCTTCCTACTGTTGCTTAAAATGGGTTTCACACAAATAAACACCAGGGCAAAGTGCGCTGTTAGCAAAAACGAACAGCTTATCACTGATGTAAATTTATGTCCACCCACCGGTTAGCCCATCAGTTTCTTCTCTTATAAAATGCCAAAGCACCTGTCAATCACACAGACAATGTGAGAGGCTTCACCACAGGGACTCAAAGAACAACTCTCCCTTCTAACTTCTCACACTGATAAGGGAACCATTCGATACAGAGGTTAAAGCCCAGACACACTGGATATGTATCAGAAACTTGACAGATATGTAAGCAACGCATCAAGGCTTGATGCATAACACTCCTTGACACATCACTTTCTTAAAATATGCACTGGATACCACACAGGGGGTATCTATCCAGAACCACGTATTTGGCAGGTGTATACCAGAGCAGTTGCAATGACTTTAGACCCATGATTGACCACTTATCTATCACGGCAAATTGCTTATCTGCCAAGACTATTTGTATCTTTTGGAGCACTGATTTCCAGACAGCTGGTTAACTTCAGTTCAAGAGATGTGCTTTGTTCAAGACAAAGGCAAAGATCTTCGTGTATAGCCTTCTCCACAAAGGATGGGGATGGCTTCTTCCCTGGCTGGGACTGAACCTACAAAAGCTTGTAATATTACAAAGACTGGATGCAGCAGGCTAAGTGGATAGTTTGGCAGCACTCATATCTGGAAAACACTACTCAATTTCCTTCCAGGGGACAAGTGTCTGCAGCTACCCTGAAGGAAGCGTTCATTCCTTCTTTCCTTGCCTGCCTAAAATAAATACCTTTCTGGCACAGAACACAACCTACTTTTAGACACGCTACATATGAGCAATACATTTTGCTGTAAGACAACAGACTGAGACCTGAGCTCATGGCAGCAAGGGGCAGCCCACAGCTGACAACGCTCACAGAATCAGCTGAGCTCATGTCTCAGGCGGCACTGCTTTTCTGCCTGAAATACATTTTGTTTCCCCTTCTGCTTTAGATATACTTTTTTTTTTGTTTTTCACTTTAGGATTACTAACTGCAAACCCAGCAGCCATGTGTTGCTGCCCCTCAAAGTCTTTTACACCCTCACAGTGTAAGGGCAGGAAAGTCTGGAGCCATCAGCTCCTGCTGTGTCCCTGAGTGTCCTGTCCCCTGGCTGGGCCACAGGTCCCTCTGCCCTTGGTTCTGCAAAGGGTCAGCCGTTCATGGCCTCTTGCCTGGGGCTCAGGCTCAGCTTCTGCCCCCCCAGAGCTGAACCTGCAACTCTCAACCTGTAACTCAGCTGTACCCTGAGCTACCGGCACTGAATACAAGCTTGCCAAAACGCTGAGTGAACTCTGCAGAAATTCCAAACTAAGTTTCCACTGGAAAGTTTTGCTGTATTAGTGGTACATGTTGGGATCATGAAACCAGTCTGTCTTTATTGGTATACCCACAGCAATTCTTGCAACACAGTTCTTCAGTACAGCATATTCTGAAAAACGTTCTCAAGTTTTTCTTTTTTTTACTATAAAAGCTTTGTTGACATTTGGGATGAAGTTCCTCAGGGAGCTCTACCAATATCTGTCTACCTTCTAAATATAATCTTTCTTCAGACATCTATCACATCCTCCCATGGCACACACAGAATCTGTTCAAGCTTTTTGTACAGTCAGTGACAGATTTAACTCTGCATTTGCCAGATTGGGAGTAGTATAGATGTGCCAGCACTTCTCTGACAACATTTCTGTCCTTTCCCATCAATTATTAGACTGTGTAGCTACTTGTTGTCTCCCAACACCACCTAACTGCTGAGAAAGAGCCTACTTCAAAGTTTGTAAAGTGCACAAGCGAAAAAAAAGGGTCTCTGATGCTTGTTCTTTACAAACTGCACAGCAGAAACCAGCTCCTAGTTCCTTCCCTGGATAACCTCTCCATTTCCCAGACTGCTTCTTGAGGTTCTCTTGGACGTGTGATGTGCTTTGCACTGCTAAAAAGCAAAATAATCCCAGAGGATTGCTGTGGTTTTCAAGTCAAGGGCATGCCGTGTTTAGTTGTGATTTCTGTTTTCTTTGGGAAGCTTTGGAGAGAGATAAGTCAGAAATAAAATGCTCACTGCTGATACAAAGCAGTGCCTTCCAAGTACAAATGTTCCCACATGTGCACTCTAGGTACCAGATGTGACCATAACATTGTCTCTGCTTTGAAAACATTATGATTATTCTCACTTCTTTTTTTGAGAGAAGGAAAAGGTTTAAATTCAGGTAATGTTCTTCAAAGGACTACATTAGAGACGCAAAGATAAGCAAAGCACTCAAAAAATCATGAAACACCATCTGCTCTCTTTTATCTTCTAATGTCTATCAGCATCATCAGTGTTGCCAACATTAGTCACTCTCCTCATGATATTGGGTGTTTTTCTTATGCTCTCAGCTCTCATAATCAAAGTTATACAATAGCAGTTTATTTAAAATAAACTAAAAAAAAATCCAATATACTTGATGCCTGAGAAAACTAGTGCAAGTCAGAAGCTCGGAAAAGCAAGTTAAAACTATTTAGATAGAATTAGACTGCTAAAATTTGTTATGATATTAAGTATACTCCAGGGACTATCTTTCAGAGTAGCTCAGCTTCCAGAGGGGTACCAAATGGATAACCACACTTAAGACCCAGGGCAGCACACTGAATCTCTCAAAAATCTGCTTTTAACTATGACCATAGGATACTCAAAAAATCCTGTTGCAAGCCACATTTTTACATAGGCATAGCTCATGACAGAGAAATCAACTGCACTCTGTGCCTTTGGAAGCCAGGCAATACTCAAACACTGAGCCCCATATTGATTATAGTCTCATTCTCTCCTCATGTGAGCGTCCAGAAGAAGTGCAACCTCTGCCTTGCTAGCCAACTTTGCACTACCAGGACTATATCTTACTCAGCTGCTTCCCACAGCTTTTATTTTTACATGAAGCGAAGAAAGTTTTTGCTATTCTGAAGCACAAAGTATGTCACTGCCACTGCCTGCTGACACCAGGGTGCAGCTCATGACAAGTGCTGTAGGCACTGGAAAGGCACCAGCACACCTTGGCTGGCAGGTGGAGCAGGGCAGCCCAGGGAATGCTGCTCACAGATGGTTTTCAACAACTCGGCACAGCTGAGCTGGGACCCAAATGATTTGGGTCCCTTTGGATGTAGCCAGCAGCTGGGAAACACATCCATTATGCCCTACTCTCTCCCTACCACATCCCAGCATAGGTGCCAACCAAAACATCAGCCTCATCCTTGGCATTTAGTAAGATCCAAAGTTTTTAACTCCATCATCCTGCTCCTCCCTGTTCTAACTGGGAAGCAGGGGCTGCGCTGTGCCAAAGTGTTCTGTTCTCTGCACCCATGTTACAGGCTGCATCTTTGCAGGAGGCTCTGTGACTCATGTCTGACTCATGCGAGACCTGTACCAGCAACAGCATCTATCACAGCCAGAAAACAGAGTACTTGCCCTCAGGTTAGAAGCTATTTTAATGCCATGGGTGTTAAGGAAGAAATACGCTCAAGCCGAGGTAGCTGGCAGAAGGAGACTTGAAGGAACACGATGCTGCCCTGACCCCCACAACCCTCACTCAGCCCAAGCACTGGGGCTTCCATCAGAAAGATTAAACTGACAACAGCCACCAGGTCAACTTAGTTTAATGACAGCATTAAAATCGCACTGAGGACTTTTGCACACACACTTGAGTTCAGCCACCCACACAGAAAAATGAACCCAAGCACACACTCGGTCCTTTTCACAATCAAGTCTTTCTGGCACTGTGATTTGTGCAAGGCATTTTTCAAAGTTTCATGTCTTTTCCTACCTATATTTTCCAGTATGAAATAGCAAAGTTAGTAATTTTCTTACTGTTACAGCTTCCTCCCTGACCCCGCCAAGAGAGAGGGGAAAACCAGGATTTCAGAACAGTTGAATATTTCTTACAAAGTCACCTCTCTCTCCTTCCAGCCTCAATAAAACAAAGCCATTTCTCCCCCACATTTAAAACCACCGAGGTCATTAACTACTTAATGAGTTTTGCGCTTTCCTGCTGCACAAGCAGCAAGCCTCAGTCTATTTTCCAAATTACAACTTCTTTTTGTTGTCATTTCTAATACACAGTTTTGTGCACAGAGGTTTCCTGAGAGCCATGTCAACCAAGACATGTTTCTTCACAGTAGGAAATACAGAATTGGTAGAAGAGTTGCACTAAAATTAAAATATTTATTTGATATATCAAACAAAACTTACAGCACCCAACCCAGAAGTTCCTTATTATATTACACTAGATTAAGAAAGCACAGGCGAAATGTGTAAAATAGTGGAAATAGAAAATTTGAAACTTTAAAAGATATATTACATTTAGCAATATAATTTAACTGCACAGTAAAGTAAAACTGCTTAAGTATTGGACATGTATATCATTATAGTTTATCCACTGCAAGTAACTCTGCCAGAGGAGAATGAAGTTGTAAGTTGCCTGTAGGGAATTCCTTTGGATGAATTATTAGAGGATGGTTGAATATTCAAAACAAGACACATTTCAGAAACCTATTTCTCAAAGAATATCCTCTTTAGTTAGTCCTTCCAGAAAACCAGGCCAGATTTTTAATTGTGAGCACAGATCATCTAAATCAATCATTTAAATTATACTTAGATTTTAGACATTAGTTTTAAGAATGAGAAGAAAGAGGAGAGATCATGAGATGATCTGCTCAACTGATCTCTGGCCACTACTGCCAGTAGAGCTGTTAAGGGGTGTCGGAGTCTAGGAAAAGCTTGGGAACTTTTCCTGCTCCTCTGGTTGTTTGTTTTACCCTCAGAGCTCCCCAAAAAAGGCTTGGCCTGCAAACCAAGCTTGTGGGAGCATTTGCCCACACTTCTGGATGAGCTGAGAACACCAAAGAAATGAGGAGCTGGTTGTTTAGTGCACCACAGAATGTGTAGTTGTAGTTTTAAGGTTTTGCTATATATATTATATAGAGCCAACATGGAGATTCTGGGGTGTCAGCTTCTTCTTCTTCATCTTCTTCTCTCTTCTCCTTCTCTTCCTTTTTCTCTCTGACATGAGTTCCTGTGACTTGTTAATTGGTAGATAGAATTTAGTGTAGAGGAGACATGTCAATAAGGTTGATATTCACTGGTTTTGGGAACAAAATAAGATAGGTAAAGCTTTCTAACTGGTTGATAATAGATATAAAAGCTACCTGTTTCAGGTAGCCATTGCCATTCTGTCCTCCTGTTCCTGTCACAGCATAGTCTGTGCCTCTGAAACTTTGATAAGAACCAGAAATAAACAGGCTCTGAAACAGCAGAAAGAAGCCTCATCTCATCTTTTTGGGACATGGGACAGTGAAACAAGGAACACAGCCAGGCCAGATGTCAGGGTCCAAAGAAGAACACCTCCCCCCTGACAAAGGGGAAGGGGACAGACATCTGCACACACAGGAATCCATCCTTTTAAGCTACTACAAATCAGATCCAAGGACCACCTGGGCAGCATTCAACAGCTGCCGTTAAGAGGGGTCACCATTACATGTTTAGAAGGCATCTTTGAACTAATTAGTCAGCTTCCAAACTGCAACAGTGTTCCAAGAAGAAAACAAACATCACTTATATTGTCACTTTTTCAAGTTTATTTTACCTGATCAAAACCATATAGAGCTAAAATGCTCTATAAGCAAAGGGCTCAGATCCAAAGTTAGTGCCACTGCTGCCAAAAACTTAGTCAGTTTTGGATTGAGCCATGTATTTACAAGTTTTTAAAGACTAGAGGTATCATTCATGTTGTAGGCTTAAGAGTCTTGGATGCTTAGAAATTACAATAAAAAGCAAAATATGATGCTGTTAGCCTCAACACAAGTTATCTGCATCATATAAACTTGTCTAGCATTACTAGAATTCTTAACTTGTATGTTAGTGCAGGTGAAAGCAGTTAGGAAACAGCAGTGATACAGAAAGTATCAAAATTTCAGGAAGCAGTCATACAGCAGCTGAAGAAAAGGCCAGCAGCAGAATCTTTCTCCACATCCACAATCCTTCAATTACCCTGTGGTGAACCATGGGGAAATCACAGCCTTGGTCCTAGGAGGGAGAGGATATATGGTGGACAGTGAGGAGGAGCAAAGGAAGTGGTTTTTAAGAGTAACCATGTAAGCAGAGTCTACAAAGCACCAGTGAATAGCTACAGAAGAACTGCAAGAAAAACCAGTTTTGAAGTAATTTTCCTGATTGGAAAAGTTAAGCCAAGTGCCTTGCTGCCTGAGAAGTGGGAATAATGAGGGATCTTACACAGCCATTTCCCAGTACTACCTGTATGAAGAGGAAAAGGAGCTTCTTTGCCTATCAACTGCAAAATAATTTTATTAGAAGAAATTTATACTGACACTCATAAGTTCAAAGATTTATATTTATTTTCCTTCTTTAAAGCAATTATGTGCTGAAATATAGAAAAAATTCTATTTACGCTATTTGGCATCTAAGAATTTGGCATAAAAACAAAGAAAAGAACACATGTAAAAAAAATTCTTAAATAGCACAGGAAATATTCTTATAAGGTCTTACTGGGTTAAATAAATATGAAAAAAGGAATGAACTAGCAAAAGCTATCTTTACTAATCCAACTACCATCGTTTAATGAAAGGAAAAGTCTTACTGTAGCATTGATGTGATTAGCAGCCCTTGGTTTTGATTGCTCTGTTTCTCTACAGATTCTGTCAGGAAATACATTAATTGAGGAAAGGGATCTCTTAACTACTCAAGACCCATAAATAAATAAATGCAAAACCCCAAAGCTAGTAAGACAGCTTCAGACACTTTCTTACATTCAATCCCTCTTCACATCCCTTCCATTCAATTTTTGATTTTTTCCTTTTTCCTAATGTTACCCTTATGTTACCTGTGAGCCCCAGTTATTGGGCAACTCCATCTTCATTTAAACACCTTCTGGCCAACAGATCACCCAGCACAAAACACCCAAGGCTCACTTGTCTTGCACTTTGGGAAGTGTGGTGCTCAAGGTCTATACTTCTCAGCCACTTCCATGAATTTAGTCTTCTGAATGCTATCCTAAACACTGCGCTGATGTCCACCTCTGCAGAACACTTCCCCTTGCTTACCAACAGCATGCCAAGCTTTTGTATTTTACACAACTGAGGCAGAAACATTCTACAAGCTCTGCAGGTAGGGAAACAGACTTATTAGATCTTCAGTGATGAAATGCAAAGCTGCAGCCAGTTTATGACAGACCAGAACCATTTCTCCTACTTCTCCAGCAGCCTCCATCCATGGATCTAAATTTCAAAGTACATCCCAGGCATTTTAAGCTCTGCAGTTAAAAATTAATTTTGCCTAGCAACATGCCTGTAAGTTATCTTACTTTCATGGAAGTTGTTTCAGTGATCCTTTTTGTTACAAAAGCAGCTTTAGTTCAGTATCAGCCATTTCATTTACAACTGGTACTGCAAGAACCTGGAAAAAGCTTCACTTGTTCCACCCAACCTTGAATTTTCTTCTCTGCTTCCTGCACTAATCCTTAACTGAATATTACTGTCCCCCATTTCCACCAGAACAACAATTCATGGAAACTACTTGCTTTTTTACAATACAACACAATATATTAATTTCTGATTTTCTTTTGACATCTGTGAGGATGCACAGAGTTCACTATGGGGTCACCAGCTGCAAATGTCACTTCCCATATTTTTGTGGAGCTTCTCTTGACTACGTGCTTGTCTGCCATCAGGCAAGTTATCCTGCGTTACTGTCAGTGTCTCTGCTTGTTTCCAAGGACAGAACATCTAATTGATAATGATTACATGTCCAAAATTCACCAGCTTCCTAACTACACTCCAGTTCAACTAAAGATGCTTTGACAAAGCCTTCACATATTCTGTCTTCTCCAGTTTCACCCTATAAAAAAATTGTCCTTTGAACTTCATCTTCTATGAAAAAAACCCTCCTGCATGTGCTTCACACAAACACACATAGCTTCCTCTCAATCCTCGGCAGGAAAAAGGGACATGAATCTTATGTACAGAAACAATTTTTCCTCATTTAAATGGCTTTTCAGTGGCAGCCATATGAAACTTTGTGTATCACCCAAATAATGTGGTTCAGGATAAAAATTCCTTTTTTTTTTTCATTTTTGGACAAGAGGCCTATTGTTCCTGAAGAAAAAGGAAGTCTTAAATTGTTTTTCAGCCACATTCTCCACACTGGATACCCTGCCAGATCTTTGCTGATCACTTTATATGCTGACACTGCTTTTATATTTTTTGGCTTGTTGAACTGATGTTTTTGTATTATTTTCACATGCTGTTCTTGGGAAAACCCCAGACTGTACTCCCAGTTACGTAGATCCCATCATTACACCTTTGCCACAAGTTGTGTATCTCTGTTTTAATCACAATCCCTCATTACTTAGTGTGATTTATAAACTCTGATATTCATTCAGCTCCCATGCTTTCAACCAGAGAAAAACAGCCCACCAAACGCTTGCAGGAACTACACTACCTGTCATTTTTTCTGTAATGCCTGGCACCTCTGTTCATTGTCCTTAGAAAAAGAAGAAAAATTAAGGTGGAGAACATGCAGTGGCTTCTCTTCTGCTCAAATGCCTATGTGGGTTTATTTTCTGTTCCTGCAGGAAAACCTGGAGTTAAGTCCTCAAGGTGTAGCTAAGCATATGACCTGTGACTTGCAGATTCCTGCTTGGGATGTTTTGTGGCCATGCCACAAAAGCAAAGCTCTTGGGCCAGGCTTCACCAGGTAGCTGATGCCGAGGTCAGGTTGTTCACAGTAGGGTTATGCTGGCACAACATGCAGTCCCAGGTTTTAGTGGTGCAGTGATTTCTCTTACAGTTTCCAGCTGGAGGCATCATAACTCATCACTAGAATGTTCACAGAAGAGACTTTTGACACACATTGTGGCCAATTTTTATTTTCCTGCTATCCCTATTCTAAATCTCAGTTTGTCTTGATTCTTTTTGAGTCAGAATCCTTAGAGTTTTTCAAGACATTAAAAAAAATCACCAAGAACCATAACAAAAAATTATGTATCAAATTGCATTTTAATGGGAAATAAGTTAATTGAAGCATAAAAGATGCTGAACTCTAAACAATTGTAAAGGAAAATATTAAATCAACATAGTGAAAATCACGTCTTCAACTTCCAAAGTAGTTATCATTTCCTTTGTCCTAGTAGCTACAGCCTTTAGAACAATCTCTATTTTATATGTTCTTTGCTTTCTCTCCGTCACTCTGTGGCGGTGAAACCATTAGTATCTAAAATTGAAGGGTCTGGCTAAGAAGTTTATCTTATATAAAAAACCCATTCCTTTTAACTAAAAGCTAACAGTCCATGATGGTTTCCAACCCCCCACTGCTGAGCTAGGGTAACACCAGAGAGGCAGAGACACCATCTCAGTGCTCTCTCACACGGGCCATGGTGAATGGGGTTTCTGTCTGACCTGCCCTCATTTGTACTCACACTGTTATGCACTTGGAGTCCCAAGACCCCCTGGCAACTCTGTACCACATTTTTTTGGAACTCTAAAAAATCCCATCTTTCTCAGAGGCCGAACAAACAAAACCAGTGACCTTATTTCATTTCTTTTTCCCCAAAGGAACGCTAATTTCAGTGCTGCATTGTAGCTGGCAGAACAGTATGTCTTACAAATGAAATGGTGAGAAACAGCATTCCCAACACCATACTGCATAATGCAAGACACTGAGATTTACTATGTTATTCACGAGCCTTAACATACTGTACTCATCTATTCACAGAGCACTGAATCCTCCTTTTTAGAAAAGGCTCCTACATGTCCCAGGCTAACAAAGATGACATTTACGCGTTTCACCATGAGTCTTTTTTCTCCTCAACTAATTTTGCCGTGGTAGGAGTATGTCACTTATTTATGGCACGCATTTGGGTGGAGTGTGGGGTTTTAATCACCAACTCGAGCAATTTTTGTTGTTGGATATTTTGGCCAAGGCTATGTTCATTTATGAGTGGTTCAGAATTAGTAACACTGAAGAGCCCGACTAGAAGCACTTCAGGAATACCTGTTCCAGGGCACTTTTAATTAATCTCAGATTAGACACCCTGAAGTTGGAATCCTAATTATAGGTCACTCAGCAATTGCCTTGGACAGTGACCTAATTTTTAATGCTAAAATGGTATCATCTATTTTATCGCTCCTGAGAAAGAAACAAAGTAATTAGTTGGTGCTTTTTAACAGGACAACCAGCAACTTAAGTTTCTTTTACAGAGAAATAGTCTAAACTGCAGAGTTATCTGCAAATAAATCTTCACTGAACTGCTTCTCTGCTGCCAAAAATAGGCCTCCATTGCACAGAAAGCAGAGGCTGATGAGAGAGAACTGCATTATTAAAAAGCTAAAATGTGTATGTTATTCCACTTTCTCATGCAAACATTGCTTCTTTCACAGCTGTAGAGACAGAGTAAGAGAACCTATTTGAAGGAAACCTTCCCTCCAGTTGCTTTGGAGGAAGGAGTAAAATAACCAGTTCAAGCCTACACAAAATTAAAAAACCCAAAACCCCTAGAAGTGAAATACCTTAGACCTTTTGAAAGTTTGGTTACACCTTCTGACCAAATTTTCTATCAAATACTTGACCAGACTTTTAGGTGGTCCAAAATGAACATTGATGAAAGTCAAGTGATGACCACTGGCACTTCAAGAGCAAAAAGCCAGCAGTCTGGGTGGGGATTTGAGAACTGCACCAGAGGCACTGAAGTTGCTCTCATAGAGAAGATCCATAACTCTCCCACCGACTGCTATAGCCAACAACTACACACAGCTGGAAATCCTGCTCCTGGATGGAAACAGAAGCATTGGGCAATAAAACACCACAGCAAATCTTGCCTGAGAAGATTGCTTCTTTTGCAAAGAATCATAAAATTAGGAGATGAAGGGTGCACAGTGAAATTAATCTAGTTAGATTTTAACCAGGCAGCTGGTGTTGTACCTCAAAAACCTTGATTTAAAAATTAATTCAAATTGATTTGAATTAAAAAAACAAGGCCTTTTGAATTTAAGCTGTAAAGAAAGAATAACAATAAATGACAGTGTTTCAGCTTGAAGGAAGGTGTCTCATCAGTTACTAAAAGGATTTTTTAAAAATATCTTCCTTAAAAGATCTGAGATAGAAAAGACAGCTTACTAGTCACAGATTTAGAAGTGGTAATGAAGTGAAAGAAATTCTGACTACTGGCAGCAGAACACGAACACAAATTTCTAAAAACTGAATCTCAAGCATAAAACTCTCAAAATTTATCCCAGAAATAATTTGTTCATAAGCTTAAAATTTCACTTAAAAAAACCCTCACAACTATTTGTAGCAGGAAATTTTGAAAACGTGAGCCAAGTATAACTATTACATACATGAGTAAAATCCCAGAAAAACCCAGATGACAGCTCACAGATGCCACATCTCCCCTTTGCTTCCGGCTGTTAGAAAACTAAGAACAGTAGTTTAAAGGTCAGCAAAATTAACTATCTCAGTAAGTCTTGCTGCAAAACCAGCATCCAGCTAAAGCCCATAATACCCACAACTTGAAAACACTGTCACTTCATTGCCTATTTTAAAAAGTTTCCGTGAGAAGCTGCAGTCACACTAAGCCATTACAAAATATTCAAGAACGCTCATGCAAACACAGTTCTTGTAACCATTTCAACTGCATTCACCATTTCCTTTTATTTACATTCTATTATCATACATATGAAAAGCCTCTGCAGATATGCATGCAGTAATGTACTTGCACAGTTCCTTCAAAAAGGCTTTGTGAGCTTGGAAGACTTTCTATTCAAGAGGAAGAACATTCTGTGCAATCAGTGACCAAATGCACAGTGCAAATAACAAACAGTAAACAGGAGACAGAGCAACTGATAGGCTGGAACAGCCAAATAATTTTGAATAATGGGCAAATTAATGGAAATTGAAATCTGTTCACATAACAGCTAAAACTTCTGCATAACAAAATTTTGAAATAAGTATTGAAAAACACTACAGGAAAAAAGATGGCTACCAGGACCAAGACTGGAAGATTGTCCTTTTATTTTTTCCCCCAGTTTCTTACAATCATTCAGTCTAAGACAAGAAAAACACAGCTCTACTGGATGCATAAGTTACATAAAAATGTAAGATTTCCCCTTCTTTCCCATTTTATCACAAGGTACATATTTTTCAAGAAGTGCAAATAGAAACTCAGTTAACGTCAAAAAATATCAGGATGAAGAGCATCTCAAAGAGCTCAGATTTGGTATTTCTTTGATCATCAACTTGACCTTTGCCTGCTAAACAGCACAGAGATAAGGAATGATAGATCAGATGTCTTCACAGATGAAAACTAAAGGACATCAAATACAATCACCAGTGCCACATAAAAACCTTAAAGTGGGACACTGGCTGCAGAGGGTTACATGTGTTCAAAAAACTGCTCAGCAAGTTGAGAAATATCACAGGGAAACACAGCACTTTTCTTACTATGTACTGACACCTCTGAGTTAGGAAGTCCCTCAATTAAAAACCCCTCCTGGAAAGGGAGGAGTGAAACCATGCCATGAATGTCCTGCATCTTCAAGACGAGATTCGTGTGCCACACTAATGTTTATAACTCTTCTTAGGTTCTTACATCCAGTGCATTTATAAAAAAGAGAACTGGAACATCTAATGTACATTTCTTTCCTTCCAAAAATCAACAAAATAGTAACACCAATAAGAAACTTCAAACATTTCAGCAATAGTTGTAATTTCAAGATGCACAATGAACAACATTGCAAATCTGGCCCAATGCTGAACACCGAAGCAGCAATATCAAAAGATGCAGCTCTGACTCTGAATAACTCAACTCAATGTCATATTTGAATTTTATGCTGCTCTGTGCAACTCCCTCTTGCCTCTGTATTAGAAGCTTTTAAATAAAAGTGTTGTTCAAAGAGATGCTATTAATGCCTTAGGTTTTAACTTTAATATTTTTCAAATCCTGTACTGCTAGTGTCACTCTGAAGTTTCCTGTAGCTTGTTAAGTGCTGTTCTCTGTGATAAGACAGACGTAACAAACCCCTGTAACTTGCTCTCCAAGGACACCCAGAACAAGAACTGTAAACCATCATCTTGGGGAGAGGGGGGCAAGCTTGGGGAAATTCCATCATTGGCTGGGTTCTGGTTGGTGAATTGATGCTGATATAAAAGTGTGAAGAACTCGTGACCTGTCGTTCATTTTGGGATCCACTGAGGCAGGACCCTCTGGAGCCCAAAGTGTACCTCTGAAGGCCTTTCAAATAAATACCACCTTTTTCCTTTATTGCTGCCTAGTCTCTCTTTCTAGGTAGCCATTTAAGACATCACTACCAAACTCTGTTTCCCCTGTTACTTTAAGAAACTTTATCCTAAAAAAGCTCAAGACAGTCATCACCCAACTAAAAATTTAATTAGTGTAAATTTAAGAGGACAAGCAATTCATCCGGGTTGGGCTGTGCCTGACTAGACAGATGGCATTAAGATTTCTTTCAGCATTCCAGAAACTGTACACAGCACACTTTCTAAAACACTTTAGGAGGGCTGGTGTATATTAACCAGTAAATAGTTACTGATGAAGCCCCAGAAGATGTTCCAATAAACCATTTAAACATTACTTTTAGGGGCCTAAATCAATACTGTGGTAGTGAGTCTGTGCTTACAAGTCCATATTTGGCAGGCAATTGACCAATTCAGGTTCGTACATTTGAATCAACACTACTAATAGTGTAGCTTATATCCTTCAACTTCTCATATCAAAAGAGAAATCCAAGCTTCCTGCCTTGCATTTCCAACAGAGTAGAAGCATCTGTTCTGAAGATGAAAAGTGCTATTTGCTTTTAAGTTCTTTGAAATAATCCCCATGCTTCTCAGAGTGTAAGGACTAATGATTTTTGTCAGTTTGGATGCTTCAGGATCCTGTTCTATTGAGTTGCATTTCTGTCACATTTTTTTTCCTGGACAGAATACAAGTAAATCCCAAAGCAACAAAGCTTGTACACCTGCAAAGCCTCGAGAGGTATATTCCACTCTGTTCACCCAAACTACACTTCTTTGGGATACAGTGTGACTTCAGACAACCATTACAGAGGTCTTCACCCAAAGATTATTAAAAAACATACTGTGTTCTACTTACAGTTCAGACTGCGAGTGTGAGGAAAGCACTGTGGCTGCTTAGAGGACAACCCCTGCGATTTGGGAACATGGTTTTTGTGGGTCTGGTCCATGATTAGAAGTACAGAAACAAAAGTATTGACACAGCAGCTTCAGGCCAAGACTGGTCTGCATGTGTTCCTCTTCAGTGTAACCCACCAAGGCACAAGGCATCCTCCTCCCCAGGCACACAAGAGGTGAAGTAATTTACTCACCACAAGGATTGGGCTCAAAGGTAATGTACATAATGCTGCAAGACTGACTAGGACTCATGGGCTCAGCATCTTTCAAAATGGAGTAGGGCCATGCAAATGCAGTTAATTTCTCCAGCACCTGTATCTATCATGTCTGGACTGATGCCTGTTCAGGTGGTATGAATATGTACTTTTTAATTGTATCTCTAAATACTAACTGGCACCGAACTCTTATTGAGTTTCCAATCTCTCTTCTCAAACAGAAATAGAGATTTATATGTGGCACTTGGATCAATCCTGTCTAAATAATGTGACACAGAAGAAAGAGATTGTTGAGAAAAACTTGCACAGAAGGGTACTGCTATCACATCTCATGCTATTGCATATGTGTTCTGGTAGGAAAACAAATACACCCCAAGTACTAAGATAAGACTTAAATCACAAGAAGGAAAGAATTACTACGCACTACAAGGTATGGTAAAAACAAGCAAGGCAAAATTCTCTCCCTGAAATTAAAAGTGTAATTACTTTGATGCCAAGTTTCACACATCTCACAGGTATTTTAACAGCTGCACGTCTACTCCTCTGAAATGCCCCCCTGTTGTAGACGTCTCCATCCTTGATTACCAGTAATAAGACTGAAAAAATTTCAAATACTACAAACTCCATAGGAGCTAAAAGGACTAGAAGATGGGCTATTCTTCATTCAGTCTTCATAAAGTAACTGAAGGTCACCAGCCTTGTGATCACAATCTCATATCAAATAAAAAACTCCCATCACCTTGCAGTAATTGTCTGCTTCTCTGGCAGTATGAAGAAAACTCTAATAGCTTACTGTATTTCAGAGTCTAAGGCAATGAAGAACCAAACTGCTTGGCTTGGGAAAGATGGAAGGAAAAGCAGTAAAAAGAAAAAAAGACAGGAGAGTTCTAAATTATTACTACTTACCTCAGAGTTAATGCAGTGATCTTTCAGAAGGGAAAAGAAGTTAAAAGGCAGAATATGCCATCACAATAGACTAAATGCATACAGATACAATAGTACTTAAGGAAAGCAAACAGATGACAGTCTGGATGATCTGTCCAAGAGCATGGCTAACATCTGTGCTATTTTTTTTAATTGCAAAACATTTCTGAGCAATGCTTGGCTGATCATTATTTTATATACTCGCAGCTGAAGAAGCAGTTTCCCTCTGACAAGAATATCCTGCTGCCTGGAATTTGTACTTTTTACTAATATCCCAATTACATTACTACTGATGACCAAGAAGTGGAACAAAGTATTCAGTAAGAAATATGGCAATGCACCAAATTATCTCAGATTCTCAGATGTTCAGTCTACACAGTCTTGAAAAACAAAACTATTTATATGGCATAATGAAGTACTCAAAGATCAGAATAATCTTGAATAAAAGGCAAAATAGAAATCAAACATCAAGTAAATGGAACAAGTTTTCTGTTGAGTAGGTTTGACTGACAAGATCATCCTTACTTGCTGTCAAAGAGTGACAGTCCACGCTGAGGTGGCTGAACAAGCAGTGAAATAAAAACTTACTGTCAAAGGAAGTAAGAAAACTTAACTGCAACCAGCTGTCACTGTACCAGCCTTACCCTCTCGTTCCTAGTCAGTTCTAGTTGCTTTAAAACCTTGCCAATCTAGAAGATGTATTGGGTTGATCAACAGTACAAGACAGAACTGACAGCTGACAAGCTCATAATACCCCTTCTTCATGCAGCCAAAGACATCAAATGGGAATGAATTTAACAGACCCCAACACCCTTCTGTATGGCAAGAATATGATGTTATTTGCTGCTCTGTACTATTTGGATATTATCCACCTACTGCTTTATGCCTCTGGAAGAGCAGCTGCCCAGATGACTAATGTTGACTCCCACAATAGAGAAGACAACACTCCAGAAGCTACGAAAGAACAATACAAGGAACAACAAAGAACAAAACATTTTCATGTCACATTTCAAAGCCAGAAAAATTACACATCCCATTTATATCCACTCTCTAGAGATTTCTTTAATCATTACTCAGTAATGCCTGGTGGTAAAACTCTTGGTGTTTTGGTTTTTTATTTTGACAAGGACAATTACTATAATTTTTCTCTCATATACAACTTTACCAGATGACGGTTGACACTATTAACCAAAACTGGAACACTGCAGCATGCACTGCTCCAACAGTAAAAGATAAGCAGAAAAAAGTCACAATTGTTCAAATGCAGAGTTCAAAAAAGCCCAGACATGGCAATATCCCAAGAGCTGACTTCACTTAATGAAACTGTGCACTCCTTGTAGCCAGCACACTTAGAGACCTGACTGAGAAAGCCTACTGTTAATCAGAGCAACTATAAAATTATATGCTAGCATTGTTAAAATATGCTAGAGTTCTACCTCACCAGTTCTGGACACGTGTATGTACTTTAGATTATTTTATGTTATCAATATGTTCATTCACTTCTGCTTGTTTCACCTGTCAGACACTCACAGCTTCCCATATTCTCGAGCAGCCCCAGAGACTGCACTTCTGTTTACCTGCTCACCAAAGCACTGTTGGGTGGCTGAAGAATAGAAGAGTCTTACCCTTGATGCACTTTTAGTTTTAATATTGATATATTAAAGCATATGGGCCTGTTCAGCACTCCTGAACAATCACAACAATTGTGCACTCAAGCATAAGCATGTTTTTTCAGTGAATGATTCTCATGCACATCCCAAGTCTTTCCAATGCTAGTCCACACAGTATGCAAGTGTTGCACCCCTGGTGCCCTGTCCTTTGATTTTGGAACTGAAGCAAGCTGTGCTCCTTGAGAGACAGATCAATGTGCCAGCCAAAACAGGAGCTTCTTGGTTCATCTCCCTTACTCCTTGCATAGGTTGGATCCTGCTAGCAGCCCTTCCAAGCTTCTACCCATACCAAACAAGTGAGGGCAGGAACTTCATGCAATGCCTCGTTGTTAGGAAAATAGCTCCTCTTAGGGCAAAGATGACTTGGACTTCTGCACTTCTTCGTCCCCACTTCTCAAATCAGTCTCAAATGCTGACCACATGCAGAATGCTGCTTTGTGAAAGCACAGTGTGTGCTTCTAACAAAGAGTGACCAACAGAGAGTTCAAGCCACAATGTCTGGGAATGAGCCAGCCGAATTCCTGCCTCTCCTCCAGAAGAGATTTAAAAAGCCCCAAACAACCCAATGCATCTCAGGTAACACCATCAGAAATGACATGATGGTCTTACACTAAGAGACATAACAGATGAGATACTGTAACACAAAACAGATGAGATACTGTAACACAAAAGCTCTTCATAAATATGCTACATACAGTAGCTTGAAAAACAGTCATCCTTTTAACAGCTACATTGAAATCTTTTCTGCAAGTAGTCGACAGTTCACATCAAAACAGAAAAATACAAATGATTTCAAGTTTTCTTCCTTCTGAAGAATGTTTGGTAAATGCTATGACAGGTTTGTTTCTCTCTTTGAATGCGAGATAACGTTCAACTAAATGTAAAGAAAACCCTAAACCTCAACTTGAGCTCTTACTTCTCCTGGATCACTGCTACATTTTAGTAAAGATGTATTTAGCCAAACTACATACTCAATTTCTCTTGCATAGCCACTGTGGATAAAAGTCTTGTACCTGTTTACACACGGGCAAGCAAAATAGATTTACAAAAATGAACCTGAGCATTAGGGTAATAAAAAGCCTACCTTGACTTGCACATTGATTCATAAGAAAAGTAGGAAAGCATCAATCCAGTTCTGATCTCCTACCAGTCTTCCTGGGAGGTCAGGGGCAGGACATACATATAACAAACACTCTGAGCAAATTCTTTATACTTTGTTCAAACAGTCAGCAGTTCCCTCAAGTGTCAGTATCAACCCCAATGATGGGCATCCACTCCCCCTGCCATCCTGGCAAAAGGGAGACTGGAGTCTATCAATACAAGGCAGTAATCTTTCCTTCCACAGGACGTTTGCAGAGATCATGGCAAAGGAGCAGGGAAGATAATGGTAGGGGGGTGGGTAATGCCCAAGGCAGAGGGGTTGGAAGCAGATTATCTTTAAGGGCCCTTCCAACCCAAGTCATTCTATGATTCTGTGACTAAGCAATATGATGCTGAACTGGACTGATGAAATAGCTGGTCAAACACTGAGCACCCCCTAGAAATCGAAAGAATAGAGCTCAGGACAGGACACAAGCATGCTTGCAGGACAGATGGACCTAAGACCCAGTAAGAATAGATTTTAACTCACTGGAAAATTTAGAAGGTATTCTGATTTTATTTTAAACTTGGATAATCAATAAACACAAAGCACACAGCTGCAGATTTTTCTTAATAATATTTGAAAATTCCTTTTGTCCTTCTTTGATGCATACAAACCCATCCAAATTCAAGATCCTCAGAATCTGATCAGTTAAGGTTTTTTTCTCCTTGGGGCAAGGGGTACTAATTAGGTGAGTTAGTGAGATGTCAGCACACATAATCTAGGAACATTTGGGTGGATGTGATGGTTTGCAAAGAACTCAAAATATGCCTCAGGCATTGAAGGGTGGAACATGAAAGCAGAAGAGTAGGACACGACACAATGGACCCTGCACAAGTCCTTTCAGATAATCTGAAATCTTAACTGAATCTATGTCCCTGTAAAACAATCACTCAAAAGCCCTGCTTTTCCAAACTACTCCAATTTTAAGTGCTAGGACAGATATTCAACAGCACTCACCCAGTTCTGCTATAAATAAGTTTTCACAATTATCAAAGGGATCAATATTAGGACTGATGCAGAGCAGTTACAAAAAATGAATCTGAAATGCAATTTCTTCTTCCCATAGGATTCATGTTTATTACCAATGTTTACTGAAAAGGCAAAACATCAGGTTGAAATATCCAAGTTCCAGGGCAGACTTCCAAGCCACTATTTTGCTGGCAAAAGCTGCTGGGTATAAGAGAAAGGCAGAATCCCACAATAAGGGAAAGGTAGAATCCATTGCACGCCCCAGATCACAGCCTGAGTCCTCCTGCCATGTTCCCAGCAGCAGAAACAGATTTCTGGAGAGGGAGTTCTGTGCCAGCATACCATACCTCAAGGAAACAGGATTGAGAGGATGCCTCATGGTGCTTGAGTGCAAGGGGGGAACTGCCTTCTCTCATATCTGGCCACTCTTTCCTCCTACCACTCATTCCCCAATCACTAAACATCTCCTAACCATCTCCTATCCTTCCTGAACTCAGCTCATCCTCCCCATCAGCTCTGCCTCCACAAATAGAACTTTGCTAACTAGAGGATGCAGATAAAGGTTGGGTATTACCATCTGTCCTGGTCAAATCAGTTACTGTTTTCTCAGGCCATCTTTAAATCCAAGATGAACAGAGAAAACGTGAGGTAACTGAATGTCCTTAAGTCTCTGTAGAACATGTTAACTTGGTCCCTTGACCAGCTACCAATCATTCATTTTACTTCAAGTACAACCAGTAGTCCTCCTTGTTCTCTTCATGTAGCATGAATGCCAGGATGAATTCCCAAGTCTGAAAGATTCTCCTTCAGGAGGTCTGAAAAGGCTTCTGTTTAGTTGCTTCCCTTCCCATAATGTACCACATACAATCTAAAGGAATACAACTGAGCTAAGGAACACAGAGAATGGGAAAAGAGACAAAAAAACCAAATCCACCACTACTCATCTTGACTGTCATCAAGATGTTTACATTGCTCCAAATAGATTCCAAAGCAAGGTCTAAGCTTTGCTTTTTAAATTGGTTTCATTACTTTTCCCAGCCTCCTCTATTTCTCAGTTTGGACAACAGCTGGCATTTTACAGCAGTCCAACCAGCTGCATTATAAAGTGTACATCCGAAATGCAGCTCAGGGAAAAATCTGCAGAGACAGCTAAGACTTAAAACCTCCATCTCATAGATGGTGTGTAGGAGGTGGAAAGAAGCACTGCTAAATCTGTTACCTTTCCTGTGAATGATGAGCATACCACCCCTTCTAAAAATAGACTACGGAGGAAACATTATGCTGGTGACTGTGAAAAAGCAAGCTCACTACTCTGGCTCAGACATCAGGTCAGCTGTATGTGAACACATGCCCTCCCTCAAAGCTACTGGAATAGCTATTACTTGGGTTTTTCAAAAAAAGTAAACACATGGAATGTATTGGAAATAAGAGCGCTTAAAAAAATTTAAAAAGAAAGTATCCTCATTTCTAGAAGCTGTTCTATAAATTCCAAGCTAACAAAAGGTAACAACTGATGTAAGGCTCCAAGTAAAAGCTTCCATCTTCCACCTGTTGGTCTGACAACCCTGTGCTGCATTCTATCACAACAGCCATCACTAATCCCTCCTGCCTTCACATTTTAAACTTTGCTATGCACATGTGTGCTCATAAAGCCTGTCTCCATGCTGTGGACAAGGAAGAGAGTTTAGCTGCTAAATGCACTGGTCCAGCACCATCAAATTCAACAACTGTACTGCAGAAAAATTTCTAAGAGCACAGTAGGGATGAGGAGAAGGGAAGAAATCTTTCTTCCATCTGAAGATCTGTGCAAAGCCAGTGACTTCACTCTTGACCTGGTAGAATAATTTTCTCCAGAGAGGGAAATTAATTCAGCCTCCAGCTCTATTTGATCTCTGACCTTTCTCTACAAAACAATTTACATACAGTATGTCTGAACTCAGTCCGTTGTATCCTGGGGGATTTGTAAAATAATCTGTCACACGCACAAAATTAAAAATGACCCAGCCATTGAAACTGAAGCTAGTAGGAATATGAAAAGAATCATTTGTTCAGATCAGCCACATGAAGTATTAGCTAAGTTACAGGGGTTACACATGCATCTCTGAGTGCAGTTCTTAACATGGCTAAGATATGCTGGTTGTTAAGTAATGAACTGAAGTGTTTGATGCCACCAGAGTAATGTTATTATTTTTAATTGACATAAGTATATTCATTAGGCAAAGTATAAGTGTTTCATGCACACATTACCATCTATAAACTCCATTATGGATATGAATCCTACCAAACTGGCCAGCAACTGCGTACATGATTACAATTAAACCACACATTTCAATACCTTTAAGGTATTAACTTACCATAAACTATTAGCTTAATAATTAAAAACAATTCAAATCAGAAGCAATCAGAAGCTCACAGTGTGTTCTCAACATCAGATATGCTAACAGGTTTTACAACTTCCAGCCTCCTTCCTAAATGCTCACACAAAATCAAGAGAACCTGCAAGTCTTAAAAGTGCTCTGTAACCTAGCTCAGTTGCCTTTGTAATTTCCTTCCCCAAGCATATTTTGCACTACAAGCTGTAAGAATAATTTTCTTTAGATCTGATAGCTTGTTTCAACCACTGCTTCTTCCCTTCTTCAGCTTGAATGGACATTCCCTGTTAGAAATACTGTCTCTATGGATAAGAAGAGATTTCTTGTGACTGACACTCAACCTAACACCTTAATTGAATTTTTCACACCACTCCAAAGCAATGCATGTCCATTTAGACCACAATGAACCCTCTGGGCCTTAAAACCATCACAGGGAATCAGTAAGGAAAAAAAAAAAAATCCACATATCTTTCTTACATTTAATAGCACATGAAGGAAGAACTACATTACACAATTAAAAGGTACAGCAGAGGTCAGCCAAAAAAGCCTAAAACCTTTGCTTCATCCCACAGCCCCTGAGAAGAAATATGCATGGCTGACATAATACTGGCAGGGTTATCAACTGCTCTAGGTGATGCCCCTTCCACACAGGATGGAGTGGGAGGTGGGACAGAGAGATTAAGCTGCTTCAAAGACACAAATCCTGTTTTATGTCCTTCTGAAGGAGAAGCAGTTACACACATCTCCTCTTTCTGTTCATAGCTAACCCACCAAGCAGGGTAAAAGTAGTTCTTTACTGGCTGCATCTCCTCATCTTGAGCTTCATTTTGACTTTTCTGACCCAAGCCTGGCAAATCTCCAGGGCATGTACTAATAAAGCACAAGGAAATAGCTCTGAAAGCTAACACCAAAAGGTTGGAGGGCAATCAATATGTCCAATGCACTTCAGAACCAGGCTTTATGCCTGCTTCACTTTTGCAAAAAGTTTTTTTTGAAGGACAGCTTTAGCAGCTTACACCTCCAGTTTCCTCACAGGGAATATTTTGCATTAGACAAGCCAGTGGTAAAAAAGATGTTTGCAATCTAAATGTTCAGATGCATTTCTGAGACATTCTATGTAGCTTTGTCCAGTAACAAATTCCAGTGTCCAGATACATGGTGGAAACTTTTAAACTACTCTGAGACAAGTACTTAAAAACTGAAAAATTATTACCAACCATCCTTATCCAGGCCACTAAAGTTCCTCTAACAAAAAATTAACAGTTGAAAGCAGGTGAGAGCCAGAGATTTCACTGACAGTTTACTGTATAAAAGATGGATTATCTCTTTTTTTTTTGTTATGTGCTACCAGTTTCAAAAAAGTCCCAGACAGCTGCAAGCTACATCCAGCCTTTTACTTCACAGATCCTTTAGCAAGTTCTATCAGTGGTTAAAATAGCCAACAAAATTAGTTAATCATCACAAGTACTCTGATATAAACTTCCTTTCTTCTGATAGTTACAACAACACTGCCAGAAATTAGGTAGTCCCAATAAAGCATCCCACCTTATTTCTTTCATCCTCCCTCTCCCTCTTAACCTACAGGGTTTCTTTGGGAGGGAGATGACATTGGATTGACATTCTGAAAATACAGATTAATCTCTATCTCCACAGGGAGGTATTTACTCCACATTTCAGTTCTTGAAGTTTATACAGCCCTCATCATCACATCAATCCAAGACCCCAATTTGCTACTCATGCCTATTAAACATCCCACTGCAGTGTTTTGCTGAATAGACTGGCAGATATAAACACACATTGCAGTGCTTTACCAATGTGTCATTTCAGCACCATAAACTTTCACTGCTAGCAAAAAAAACCTGCCAGCTGCAATCCTTGGCTTTTACAATGTCAGCAAGTCTCACCAGCCACCATCACAAATCCTCTGGAGACAATGACTTCCAGATAGGCACAGAATGAATCACATTTAAGCTCCTTACCTTCCAAGGCTTACACACTCCTTCTTGGCCAGCAGAGGAAAGGAGCAATGAAACACGGCAGAAGATGCTTAAGGAGACACTTGTAGTAACCTGCTAATACTTGCAAGCTTATAAAACCTTTACCTTAAGTTGCACAAAAATGCCACTTTAAATTTCACCCAGCTATCATGAGTTACATGAAATTATTTCCCATCTGAAATTGCTGAATCTTTCACACAAAAGTGGGCAAGAACAGGAATAGTTGGCACGAATATACATCATCCCCAAATGAACTTAAAAGTACTCCTCTCATCAAGTAGCACCTTCCTGAATATTCAGCATAGGGTTGGCAATTATTTAGAATGGGAAAAAAAATTTTTGTGAGTACTGCAAGAAATCCCATAGATGGATGCATAAGAAAGACTGGGACACTATGAAATTGAACTGGTCCCATAGTTAGCCTGGGAGAATTCCACAATGCAATGGCCATACCTAGACAGGGGAGATCAACACAGCAGCCTGGAATGGGCTGTGGGGGCATCCTAGGAAAGTTACACAGAAACAGGAGATGGAGGATATAGGAGGTGGAAGAGAGACCAGAGGAAAGAAGAGGGAGGAAACAGAGCAAACTTCAGACAAGCAAACCCCTTATAATAAATGCAAAAGGCAGTCTTCCTAGCAAAAGGATAGGGAATGTCTTCTGTTTCTCCCTTGTAAGTTAAAGAAATTAAAAATTGTGTTCTGCTATTTGTAGATATTACAAATATTATCTCATTAGCATGACATGAACAATTCCTAGTGGAGAAAGCCCTTCTACCAGCTGGCAAACAATTCTTCCTGGAGACCAAGGGAGACAGCTATATTCAGTTCAAGATGGAGGTACTTAATTTCTCCACAGCTGAAAATAAATCAGAGGTTAAGCAATTGCTAGAAAGCGAAGAATAATATGATGCCACCCAAAAGCTCCCCAACTCAATCTCTCCACAGGTAATGAGGAATACATTACGGTCAGAGGTAGTGAAGGCAGCAGGTAGACCTCGAACATCAGTCTGCACTAAAATGTTATCTCACAGCATGGAAGCCATTAGGAAACCAGGAAAACTCGCAAGACCTTTATATTAAGCTGACATTTGCTCCTGAATTAATGAAGCACAATTACCTCCAGGATATTGTGATAACAGCTTACAAGTTTTCTTTCCTCAAGTTCTGCTTAAGTCACAGATATCAACGCATAGAAATGCTTTGACAGAGAGAACATGGTCTCCCTTCAAATACTGCTATTTTGCTCTCTGAGAAAAAATACTGGCAACATGCCCCACAGTACGAAAAGTATTTTCTCTGCCAGCCAGTGAGGTCAAGCATAAGTTGCCATTCAAAGGTCTACCAGCACTTCAATACACTCTTCAACAAACAGAAAAACTCCAGCACTTCTATCTACTGTCACTCCTCTTCCACTGTCTGTTTTTTTTTCCCCAAGTATTGTTATTTTCTGTGCATATTCATTTCTATCTTGCCCAGATCTTGAATATTTCAAATATTTCACTGTTTGAGTATTTCAAACAGTGGTCTTCAAAGTGACATCAAATTAATCTACTCATATCCAGAAGTGCTACCACAATGTGCACAATGCCTCCCAAGAAGGAAGTGACAGGTAAGAAATAAATACAGGCAAAAAAGAAAGGTAGAAGAAAAACATTGTATTTCCTTGCTGGCTTTGCAACCTCTTTACCCTTCCTATTAATCAGTGTATTTTCCGTGGGCATCATTAGCACATTTCATCAAATAAAATTCCCTGTAAACATTGGAGTCTGCTTCACACACTCCACACTGTTCTTTATCGTGCCATTAGGCAGTATCAACATATACTAAGCTACATATGGGAGGCTTGCCCATGTGGAAACACCAAGAGAAAACAGAACTGCATTAATGAAACTGCATTAAGTGGCCGCAACTGCAACATGTTTCCAAAATAAATTCAAACCACTAAATCAAAGCCGCTTGCATTCCAACACTCATAATTCATACTGGATTGTAACACAATTTCACAGGTCTACTGACATTCATACCTCTGTACAACCTGGATGATTCATGAGTGAGCTTTCCCATCAGAAATAATACATGCACTGTCATGAGGAGGAGATTGGATTGTGTACATAAAGCAGATTCAAAACTGCAGTATCACCTACCTGTGGGTGCCCTATGATTCATAACAAATCAGAGTTTGCTGTTTCTAGAATATGGATTAGCTTTATAGAATGAATTTGTTACAGATATTTTAGTACAACACACCATCATTAATTCTGAGATCACTCAGAAAAGCACTGCCGAAATAAATCAGTCCAGCTACACTACAATCAAAGAGATATGTCAGCTCACTGACAGCTCCACTTCCTTCAAGAATTTAAAGAAACAGCTAACAAAGGCTTTCTCTTAAGAGGGTCTTCTGTGAATCAGCTCCTGAGCAATGTGGATCCCCTAATGGGAAATCTATCCCTCATTCTTCCACTCTCAATCAATCTACAGACATTAAAAAAGGAAACATCGCTAATAGCTGCTAAATTTCCTTTTGTTTTGCAGCCGTCACTCATACATTATGCATAGAACAAAAATAAAACAATAAGATGAAAAGAAAAACCCACCTCAGACTATGTGCTCTGCACATTATGATTCAAACAGAAATTTGAAAGCGAGTGCTGTCTGACTGATGTTCAGCTGTGACTATTTGAGCAGTCCTTCTTCCATAAATCACCTTAACCATTTTGGTTTCCTTGAGGGAGGTGGATTGTGTTCTAGTTATCCCACCAGAAACCACGCTATGCAAGCTTGCAGGGCCACGCTGATGACACTTTGAGCAACCTGGTCTACTGGAAGGTGTCCCTGCTTGTGGCAGGGGGGTTTGGAACAAGATGATCTTAAAGGTCCCTTCCAACACAAATCATTTTATGCTTCCAAACCGCTGCTGCAGTTGCTCCCACACAGCCAGAAGGGTCACATCAAAACAATGGGGAGGCCCACCCTGAACAATCAGATATCCCATCTCTGCACTGCACAACAAGACAAATTGGCACTGCTTGCCTCAGGTGTAAAGGGTTAGACCGATGACTGCCTGGCAGGCCCGCTAGGGACCTAGAACACTTAATATATTTAATCAAACTTACCCATTCTCTCTTGTGACATTTTATTAGAGCCATAAAGCATATGA
Organism: Vireo altiloquus; assembly: GCA_013396875.1. NCBI lineage: Eukaryota > Metazoa > Chordata > Aves > Passeriformes > Vireonidae > Vireo > Vireo altiloquus. The sequence goes on from VZRF01010033.1 coordinate 711,165, forward strand.
AATAGTTGAGGAGGGCAGTGAGATGCAGCTGTGCCCCTACAGCCTGCCTGCTTTACAGTACCTACAGAAAAGCATCAACTCCAGAAGTTAATTGGGTGGAGGCCATTTGTGTATTTGGCACATCAAAATCTTACTGATGTTTCCTCGCTTATATCAAGGCTTGATGTTTTGCTCATACTAAACACTCTGGGGGATCAATAAACCTGCTTGTTACAACTAAACAACAACAGTGTAAGTCTCATGCAACTTGCACTTACCATCCTGCTTTTCCTTGGGGTCTATTAGTCTTTTGGGACACACCAGCCTAGTAACAAAATATGTTATACAAAGGTGGAAAACATCTCTAATTCCCTTTCTGAATAAGGAAATTGGACATCTCTGCTCCACAGCTTTTCCGTTGTGTTTTTAGCCAAGCTTTTCAAAATTAATTGACTAACATACAGACTGGAAAGATGGGGAATGGTGATCCTTCAATAAGCCAAGCATCCTGTACAGTATACTGAACATAAAGATGGTCAGAGAACCAGGAGATCTCCGTATTCTATCAAAATACAAGGTTACATCTACAATTAAATCCTACAATTATGAGACTTATTTCTAGAATCTTATTTACAAAAGAAGTACAAAAATCTTATTTACAAAAGAAGAAAAAGAAGTACATTAAAAACTTAATTTTAAAAATTTCAGGAATTTTCCCTGTGGCATGTCAGTATTATGGCACTGTAGCAAAGAAAATACACTGAATAGGTCTCAAAAAGATAAAAAGAGATAAAACAAGAAAATGCCAGTTGGAGCTTTTCAATTACCAAGCTAGGGATTTTTATTGTACTCAGGTAACAGGGAGAACACCAAAGCAGTCTTGGGGACTTTAACGTTGGTATTCAAACTTTTGGGACTGACACCCAAGATAACTTAGGTAGAAGTCAAATGTCATCCCTAAGTTTTTTCTGCATGAGGTTTCTTCAGAAGAGTTTTTAAACTGATCTCCGTTTCTAAAATCAAAGTGTAAAGTGCAAAACCTCAAGATTTCATATTCACCTTTTGGAGTTTTTTACACTACAGATGGTAATCAAAACTTCTTTGGGAACACCCAGAAATCTCAATCTGCAATAAGACAAATCAGAAATCTTTAAAAGAAGAGGTATCACTTACATTTAAAAAATTGACGTTTAATAAAGAAGAAAAGTATCCTTCATTATGCCACCAAAAGACAAATTTTCTGAGACACCCACAGGGTTTGCATTCCTTCCACTGGTAAGATTTCCCAAATGAACAAGGAACATGGAGTACACTGTGATGTTTGGTGCCTTAAACAAAACTGAGTTGCTCTCACCAAAATTAAAAGGTGTTTCATCATGTCTTTAGTCTCAGCAATGCGCCATGTCTCATGGAGCTTCCTTGTAAGAAGCATCAAAAAGGCTTCTTCATACTTGTATATTTGATTATGGTGACTCCCTATAACCATAACCCCAACCCTCATTCTAAACAAAGTACAATGTCCATGGAAAATTTTGCTGGTTCACAAGACTAGCTATTCTAGAAAAAAAAAGTAGTAAGGCAAGAAATACTCTACACCTGTGGGTTCCACTGAACTGAATGTTTATGCTATGACACTGTTTGAATTCTAAGGAATGACAGAAAATGCAGGGGGGTGGGGAGGGGGATATACAGCAAACTTGCCATCGCTTTTACTCTTCTATTTTAATTTTCACATCAAATGCAATTAGCAAGGGCTCTTAGTTAATTGATACTTTCTGTAAAACAAAATGCCTAATGCCTAAATTGCTGGTCTTGACACTTAGAGACTTTCTGTGACAGCTTCATAATTAAACCAATGAGTTGTAATTACCCGCTCTGGAAGCATATCACCTGTCTACTTGTTACCTGCTATTGTAATTTTGAGTTTTCAGTGCTATTTACTGCAAATGGGTTAAATTAAGACACACTAGGAAAAAAAAAAATAGCACATGGAGATATCAAACATGATCTATACAGATAATGTAGATCCCAAAAATCTTAAGCACAAGACTTGTTCTTCTATTTACTTTAGTAAAATCTATAGCACATGAAATCCATGTGACTGTACCATCATATGGTACTCAAAGAGCCCTGAGGTTTCAGCTTGACTGGGAATTTTGGTGCTAGAACAGTAAAAATAAAATTATTCAGCATAGAAACCATAGAAGTTGGTAACTGTTTATTCTTGAGATGCCAGGGAACCAAATGACACGGATTCAGTGAGGTGAAGAACTTAACTCAATTTATTAATGACCTATCTGCTAACAAACTTTGCAATCCATATTTTATTCTCACATAATATTATATACCAGATGCTCATTTGCTGGCACCCTCCCACTATTTGTATCCATACATTCAGGCTGATTTGCAAATCTATATTAAATGCAACGATCAATAATTTTCACTTTTTAAAAACTCATTTAGAAGACACACTGTACACAGAAATAAAATATGCACAGGCACACAATAGATGCTTTGTCGTTCAGTAAAATACTGCTTGCAGTACATTAGCCCTTTTTCAATTAATTTGAGCCTACTAACCACCACTACCCTGGTTGTTTCTAGCACTGAGTTTCTGCCAAAGCAGAAATCCCCCAGGCAGGCTCAGATGGGCACTCTCAAGTCATCCCTGTCTCTCACTGTCTCAGCTGTCACTCCACACTGCCTGCTTACACCAGCTGCAGGGCAGGTGGGTGACAGTGTGGTGTGACAGCAGCCCTCCAGCCTGGCCTCACTTGGATGCTTAAGCTTGTGCTTCATGCTCCAAAGCACACCAGTTTTGAAGGCTGCACCAGGCCAGCTTGGACAGACTCCTCAAGAATTTTACCAAGAATTTGATTAGTGTTTCCTTTGCATAATTATTGCTGTAGCCACAGGTTAAAAAAAAAAAAAGAGTTTTTTTAATCAGTTGAAAGTCAAAACCAAACATCCATCACAGCACCAGAAAAATGCCAGTCACCATACAAGACTGCAGGCTTTCACACAGGCAAGCTGCCTTAAGACACGTAAACTTACAGAGATAAATGAGGCAAAGTTGGTGTACACTAACTTTGATGGAACGTCTGGTTGGCATGTTCTCTCATTTCAGAAAAACTCACCCTATTTCCTTCAATGGACCTGTGTCCCACTGCTATTCTGGATGCCCACACCTGCCCTACCAAACTGTCAGTTTACCTGGAAAACCCAAGCAAAAATCTATCTCATGTGCCTCTGAGCTGCAAAGGAATGCAAACCCACTAGGTTTTAAAATAACTTTCTGTGACTCAATTTTGATATTAACTTTTTCAAAATGGCTACTCATCCCTTGCAAAACCAGTAAAAGACAGAGAAGGGAGGCAGACCAGGAGGAGCCATAGATACTCATCAGCTACATGGCCATACTGCATAGATGACTGAGAATCTCAGTCTAAAAATATCGGTATCAAGATTCAAATGAATGATTTTACATATCTAAAGAACAAAGAACCAGGTCAGAATAATGTTGTTATTTATAGGAATAATATGCATGTGCATTATGGATGTTCTTTCATTTCACAGATGTGATTTTATTCTGTTATAGCCATCACGACTTATATTTAAGCTTCACAATACAGAGAACAGATTTAAATGAAAGTCAGCAGACATTTGTTTTATACTTTATAATTACAGGGATCTCTCTCTATAGAGAGAGAGATAAAAAGGCATTAGTTATGGTCAATACTAAAGGGGGTAATTGTGCATTACAGGAATGATGATCCTTATTACACCGAGTTTCAATAGCTGTGAACAGAAAAGAATATTCTCGTCATAAAACTATGCAAGAGCCTTAGCAGAAACGAAGGGCAGAGACTACTGTGACCATGCCATACTCATGTATCCCCTGGCAGTTCATTAGAGTCTCCATTTTGCAAATCTTCCCACACAGCTTTTACAAAGGTCCATGACCACATCAAAAGCAACATTTTACTTAGAGATGAATAAAAGAAGACTAAAAAAAAACCCTGTGAATATTGATTTGAAAGAGAATAAAGCCGCTTGTGAGACATTTTCAAGACAGTCCACCACAGTGAAATGAATGCCTACCACAACGTAATATCCCTTTTTTTGCTCCCCATCATAAAGCACCAAGAGGATTTGTCAGACAGATAGGACTACACTTCAATAAGGATAAAACTTCCCCGTTTTTAAGGATTCAATTTTTACAGCTCCTCTGGACACTAACTGGAAATAAGACATAAAACAGAACTTCATGCTAAACTCCATGACAGCTGTATTTTTGTGTAAATACTAAATACTCTTCCTATTCCTACTTTTGTCTAATTCTTAAATGTTCATATAGAAAACAGCACAAAAGGAGGTATTTGTCTCTTCTGGGTTATTTTTGTCTCCAAAAAACACTATACACATTTTGGAAAGCATCATTCCTGCCAACTGGAGTCACTTTTCACCTAGTGTCAATGGAAGAACAAAACTACAGTATATCAGCAACAGAGTAGCACTTCATATTGTGCAAATACTTATTCCAGCTCACCTTGGGGCTGGAATAAAAATACCTACAGTGTTTTATAGGATGAGCTAGAGCAAATTTAATCTGGATAGTTGAGAATATTTGGAGGCATTTTTGAGACTGTGTCACTCTATTAATGGAAGACAGTGAGTCTCCAGCTAGATCTTGACTTTAGATGCCATGTGTCAAACCAGTCAGTGGATTGGTACACAAACCCTTCCCTCTACAACTACAGAAGATACAAACTGAACCTGAGATTTGCTGTTTGACCTTTCAGCACTAACAGGTGGCTTTTAAATTTGAAGTTACTGGGAAAAATAGGTATCTTGCCTCACAACTATACAGCTATCCTACAGCAGCTGGCCTCCACTAAAGGCTGCTGAGCTCAGAATCACCACTAGATCACACTTTAAACCATGACCCAAATTAACTAAGACATTTCAGAATAGTAAAGTTCCATGGCTAATCCTACTCAAGTTCCCAAATCCTGCAACTCACTCAAAATACAAGCTATAAACAGCAGACACAGTCTTTGCGGTTCATTTGTTTGGCACAACACAAATCCTCCGGCATTCATATCGCTGACAGACATAAAACACTCCATCTGCCTCTCAGCTCATGAGGTCTTCTTTGCTCACTTCTTCACCTGGAAAAGACTGTAAACAAACCAACCTGTTTGGCCAACTGATCCTTCTTCACCAAGCCAGTGGCTGCAACGATGTTCCCTGCTCCTTCCACCGTCTTCTGTGCCACCGCCGTCACTCCTGTCACCACAGCTCCCCCAACATTAGACACTTGCTCTTTGGTCTTCTCAGCCACTGAGGAGAAGCATAACATGGAAAAACACATTATGCCTCTGGGAGCTGTATGCTTTTCAGAGAATATATCACTGACAGCCCAACATCATGAAAAGCCATAAGGCCATTACATTTTCTGTACCCCAAGTGGATCTTAAGAAATTAAACTATCCATCTGGTAATGTGGGAGCAGCAGGGGTAAAAATAAACCTTAGTTGGGGCTCAATTTCTTTGATGTGAAAGACATCTGACATTTTCATTCATGTCTAACTGCACTTCAGGGAAGAAAAGTCATTATTTAGGTGCTCTTATTACATCCAACTCACTGTATAATATATCCTAGTTTGGAAATGCATTCCAATTAGTTCACCAAACACTTGCTGCATGATATAGGGCATGGAAGACAAGATTTTTTTACATTAGACTCAAAAAACATTGATTATTCTTTTTATTTTTATTTTTTAAGATATATTTCATTAAAAAGCAGATCTATCAACACTCAACCAGAGAATTTCAAATACAACCTTTTATCTGACTCCCTTGAGATTTTTCCCCCAATGCTGAAACATAATATACTAATTTATAAAAAGATTGAATGCCAAAGCCAACTGGATTAATAGCCAACTTCCAAGCCTCAGGGAAACAACAACTTATTTAGCCTACACATACATCAGCAGCTGCCATTCTACCTTTCAGAATATCACTGGGTTTTTTCTACTCATACATTCCCAAGGGCTCTTTCTCACAGCAGCTTGAACTACAGTGAAATTCAAAGAAAAGGGATGGAATGACTTCATGCCTTAAAGTTACATAGCCAGATTTTCAGCACAAAAACATCCACCATATATTTTTGCAATTCTAACTAATCCCATGTCCAGGCTAAATCCCATTCAATCCATAAAATGTATTCATGGCTTTATCCCCTTTATGACCACAGGATGGATTCTGCTTGAAAGTTAGGCCACCATTTCTGAGTCTTTTTTTGGGAAGCACATATGAAAATTAAGACTTTCTGTGGATAAATTACATTTCTTTAATTCCTTACATAAAGAGTATCAGTTGTCCCTATCACAGGGCAGACAGCATACATTACTATGATTGATATTAAATGGCAAAAATTAGGAAAAAGCTAGAAAGCTAAACAACTTGACTAATATGTAATTTTTATTAAAGACTCAAATTATAAATATCTGCCTACTGAAAATGGAGGCAGATAATTTAATACTCATTCTAGCCAAGTTAAAGGGAAAAGTTAGTAACTAATTGAGTGTTATCTCTATTATGACCAGGAGCTTTCATTATAGAGCAGAACAACAGACTACACATTGTCTGAAAATAGAAACAGAAAAAGCCTGTTTCAAATGTCTCCCACACTATACAAGCTAATAGTCTAAAAGTTCATGAGAAATTTAATTGTATACATCCACTACTCTATTGCCATGCTTTTTCCAGGAAAAAAAAGATAATCAAAAGTGGGTTTTGCTGAAAAGGAAAAGTTGCCTCCAGGCAAGGTTTGACTTAATGCTAGCAAGTGCAAAAAGACATCTCTTAAGATGCCCCATTTGATTATTACCAGCTACAGACCACAAAAAGCTTTGGATTTTATGTACTAAATTTATATATGAAGCTTTTCACTGGTTCTTGCAAGCATGTATCTTAAGATCTATGTCCTGATAATATGCTGTACCTTGCAAAGCATGGTGAGACCCAATTGTGCTTGGAGTCTTTCAGAAAGAAACTGAGTAATATTATGAAACAGAAACTCCTTCATGTTTTTCCAAATGGGAAAAAGAATTCTAAACAAAGTACAATCTTGTAAAAGTAGATTCAAAAATAATAATTTCCAAGAAGCATTTAAATTTTTTAAAAAGTTAAAAGAAGAGGAGATATGTTTTGGGTACATTTCAGTACTTTTTATTTTTCCTCTGTCTCATTCATTTTCTCAGAGACATCCTGGGCTGCATCCAAAGCAGCATAACCATCAAGGCCAGGGAGGAGATTCTGCCCCTCTGCTCTGGCCTTCCAGTACCTAAAATGAGTCTGCAAGAAAGGTGGAGAGGGATGTTTTACAGGGTAATGCTGTGACAGGGCAGGAGTGAATGGCTTCAAACCAAAAGAGAGCATAGGTTTAGATTTGGAAGACATCATTTACTGTGAGGGTGTTGAGGCACTGGCACAGGTTGCCCAGAGAAGCTGTGACTGCCCCATCCCTGGAAGTGCTCGAGGCCAGGGGGCCATGAGCAACCTGGTCTAGCAAAAGGCATTTCTGCCCATGCAAGGGGGTTAGAACCAGGTCTCTTTAAGGTCTCTTCCAAGCCAAACCATTCTATGATGCTGTAATTCAGGGTCCTTTCAGCCTGTTAAATTTTTCTGTATGGAAGTGATATACATTGTTTTGAAGACTCCCCTCTCCAAACAATGTTGAATGGCAGAACATGTAAAGGACAAACTCAGTAGGCTTGATGCTGACAAGGGCTCAGTTGGCCTTAAGCCATCCTTTCTGATAAAACCATAAAGCACGGTTGTACTGTGTTGATTACCACAGTCACAGCTAGTTCCATTATCTCAAGCTCTTAAAGCAACTGCACCTCAAAAGCAAAATATCAAGAAACAGCAGAGTGGAACTGAGTGCACTGTGGATGCTGCAGTACAAACCACCTGATTCTCAATGCCATTATTATACCCACGTTTCTTATGCTATGTTGTCATGGGAAGTACAACCACCTACCAAGAGCAACTATCCAGCGGCTGCTGTTCCCACTACAACAGTATTTTGAGAAGGCACTGTCTGAAGTACATTTCCTCCTCCCAGAAACACATTATCCTTGGAAAGGCTTAGTACATACAACCTCAAATGAAAAAGGAAAGAATCAGGCCACTAACACTGTTACTGGCACAACAATAAGATACTGATAAAATTAGTAACAAAAGCAGTATATTTATTATTGCTTCTATTTCAGACAGCCATGGTTTAACCCCAGCTGGCAACTAAGCACCACACAGCTGCTCATTCACTTCCTCCCCCAGCAGAATGGGGTGGAAGAAAATTGGGGGGGTAAAAGTAAAAAAACTCATGGGTTAAGTACGGTTAAAATGAAATAAGACACTAATAGGAATAATAAATCCTAATAAAAAGGAAAATAACAAAGAGAGAAAGATATATAAATCCCACAGATGATGCAAATTAAAACAATTGCTTACCACCAGCCAGCTGATGCCCAGCCAGTCCCCAAGCAGACGACCCCCACCAACCTTTCCCATAGTTTTGCTGCTCAGTATGATACCATACAGTGTGGAAAATTCCCTCTGGTCAGATGGAGTCATCTGTCCTGGCTGTGTCTTCCCACAGCTCCTTGTGAACCCCCAGCCTCCTCACTGGTGGGGTGAGGTGAGAAGCAGGAAATGCCTTGATGCATAAGACCTGCCCAGCAGTGACTAGGACATCCCTGTGTTACCAACACTGGTTCCAGCACAAATCCCAAACAGCCCCTCACCAGGTACTATGAAGAAAATTAACTCCATCCCAGCCAAAGCCAGCACACAGACATAGCATAAGAAAGCTGGCCACAGGAGTTACCATGGAAGATCTCTCACACACTAATTCAGAAATCAGAGCCATGAAGATAAATTCAGCAAACTACATAAATAGCACAGATTGGCAAAAGCAATCATAGTAAGGAGAGAGCCTTCTTCTCTGTCTCTAAGGAATAACTGAACATCAACATCATTACCAGAGTGACTCTGATAATGAGCTCCAGCCCAGTGACCCTCCAGCTCTGAAACCCCAGTGGCAAGAAAACCCCAGAGAAGAAAAAAAAATAGGCTTCCAGTCTCATGTATTTTATTGCTTACACTAAGTAGTGATGGGGAAAGCATTAAGTGCTTTCACAAACAAATCAGTTCAGAATGCAGGGGGTTGATTCCAACTTATTACATTTATCTGAATACCAGGTTGTTTAATGATCTTAAGCAATTAAGTCTCTGTAAAATTGCTATCTGCTTTGCATCACAGTGTTGAGAACCAGAGTAAATCAGCTTCTGCAGAGCTTTGCTGTACTATGGCCTGAATACTTCTTCCATCTATGCAGAGATTGTCCATTCCATTAAATGACCCTGGGACGGCATACAATGACCACACCAAGGTAAACTTCGAGTTTAAGTTCTAACACTGACTATAGCACTGAGTAAAAAGTATTAGCATTAAAGTTGTCTTTTCCCTACTTATTACGGACAACTGGGTAGCATATGGTATCAATGTAAAACCTCTGGAGTAATTCAAAATAATAACTAGTTGCTTTCAACCTTGGACAGCAAGAGCATATTCAAACCACAGAATTTCTCTGAATTAATGAAATTACTCTTATTATACCAAATACACTCTTGAGTATGTATTTCAAACAGTAAGTTCAAGTACTTGAAGAATTCATTTACAAATATGCCACAAATATATTGGTGGTTCTTTAATTTGTGCAATTTTCCCTAAGATCCCTGATGGAGTTAAAGAGCAGGAATACCAATTACTAAGAATGTTAAGTAGAACAAGAATGATCAGATAAAAGAACTAAGCAAAACACTTGACTGTGGTTTACTACTGTCAATATTGTGTCTTCATTCACATGGTTAAAGGACTAAGGGCTTTTCCCCAATTTATTTACAAATAGTGCTTTATTTAGAATATCTGGAGATGGACTGTAAATATTTCATCTTTGGTACCATTCTTTTTTGGGAGATAAACAAGATGGGTGAATTATGCATTTACAGTCAAAGGCCAGGAGACATTTTACTTAGGGAGGCAAGTCTAAACACAAGCAAACACCACATAAAACCAGTAAGAAAAGCTCTTTCATCTTCAGAAGTTCTGAGAAGGGGTGACCTGACAGATAACACACTCACCATATTCCTGTGAACCACAGCCTGGAATCCTCATTTCACAGTATCTTGATGTCACTAAACCTGGTACAATCAGGTCACATTTAAAGCAAGAAACATCTGAGTCTAGTAATTCTGGGTTTTGAAATTAACTGACTGAAGATTGCATTTAGGTTTTTTAGCCCTTTAAGGTGTGTCATTTCATGGTCATTTCACCAGCACAGAGGGTTAAACCACAACTTATTCAAAAATAGCAAAACTATCAAGATTTTGGAACGCAGACAGCAAGAAAAGACTGACTGCACAACTGTGAACACACTCATTTTGGTCTGTGATTCTATTTTGCCCTTGATTGTCTCCAACTCCTTGAACCATTTTTGTCTACATAACAAAGTGTTTACTTCACCTCAAGTTTCACATGATGCACTAGGGAGTTAATATCATAAGACCACCACAACTTGTGAACTCCCAGTCATATGAAAAGAGCTAAGTAGGTCTTTACAAGCAACTTAAAAGGCTTTTTTGTCACACTGACTTTAACAGTACTGATTTAAATGGATTTGATTTCTACGGCAACTTCACTAGCATCTCTGAGTGCCTTCACATTATACCTCATAGAATCACCACAGACAACCCAAATCTGGTTTTGTGTACCTTCTCTGCTTGCCAGAACAACTATTTATAGACTTGCTATTATTTTTTCATTCTTCAAATGTGTCCAAGCAGTTCCTTTGTTCTTACACTAGCAAGCCCATACTGTTTCATTTTGGAAGCCATGCTACCTAGATTTTGCCTGAAGTCTTCTCACTGCCACATTTCAACCTGTTCATCCTCTGTTCATTTTCCATTTTCATTCAACAGCCAAACTCATCTCAAACAGCTTGAAAGGCCAGAAGGAAGCAAACTGTGGCACGGAACCCATTATTCCCAAGTTCTGGGCATTTTGCTTTGTGTCACCTGTTTTCTAAGCGTGTAAGGAGCAGTTACTGTTTTGCCTACAATCAACAATAACTTTTTCAAATTTTCTAACAGTAGGCACAGCACGTAGCAGATGTGTTCCCCTTATGTTTGGCTTTGCAGTCTGTTTCGTACCTTCCAGAACCAAATTCAACATCATTTCAAACCTGTTAAAAATTCTATTCACCCACAAAATATTTCCTGCCTCACTAAACATACTGCCATCACATAAACAGAGGTGCAGCATTTGAGACCAGTAGTTTCTCTCAGGATGAGGAAGAGAGCTAGCCCACTGAGCTAGCCCACTAGAAGCCCAGTGCTTCAGCATGTTTCATACGTGTGCAAATGCCCTTGACTTTGATTCTGTCACATCCCAGCTTGGTGAACATCACCTCTATTAACTTGCTTCCTACCGCTGTGAATTGCTGCTTGCACATCTGTGACGATATCGGATGTATGTGCCCCACATCTCATTCTACTGCAATCCTCTACTGGTCATAGGAATGATCCCTCTGAATATTTCTCTTAATTGAGGTCTGACGAGCTGAGATTTCAAACCTCATAACAGCAGCATGCATGCCCAGCTTGAGGCTAAACTCTGAAGGACTATCCTAGATATTCTGTTCCATCTTGATACTAGGAATACGCTCGACTGGCTTTTCAACCATCTACGTGGGTTGTGTATTAAGTACTGACATTTGTTTACCTCCCATTGTTTATCTTTTGCATTGGCTTATGTGAGCACAGCTGAATGATACACTGGCTGTACACTAAGGAAAAAGAAATCCTTTTCTACTATCTTATTTGTTTTCTAATTTGTTAGGGGAAAAACAAATTTCTTGACCATGCATTCTCTTCACATCCCCAGAACTCCCACATTCCACAGCAGAAAATTACACATTTTATTCAATGCCCTATGGCTTTTCTCTGTAGGTATCAAAGACTTCCATTCATTTTGCCCCTTAAAACAAATTATTGGTTATTGGTTTCAGTTCATACCTAAAATGACCCCTGCAAATCAATTTAAAACACAAACTTATTCTTTTTTCGGTGTAGAAATGCTATTGTGAATATAACTGCCTGGCATTAAATTCCCAGTTTGAAAGAGCTCTTGATACTCAGAGATTAGTCAGTTTTAAAAAAACATTTCAAAACACTCATAACTGTGACAAATGCAAATCAAAACTCTGAAATTTGTTTCTTTCCTGTAAGCCATTTCCCTTCAGTCTTCACACCCAACCAGATCTCTCAATTTTCCTATGTTTTTCTATCTTTCATAAATTGTAGTACTCTGAAAAAATCAATTTTTAATGGCTAAATGGCTGGTTAATCACACATAGGAAAGAAGCTGAAATCAAGAGATAATTATCTTACCTGTTGTGACACCATGAACCACTCCTTCCTTGGTTCTGGAACCTAAACAAAGAAAAATATTAGGTTGAAAATGCATATTCTTAAGCACTGGTAAAGACTAGATAGATGATAAAAGGGGATTAATATGTAGATTACATACAGTTGCATACAATATTTTCCAAGGTTATTAAAAGAAATTAAAAAGAAATTCAGTCTAAGGGAAAAGGCAAAACCATCAATAAAGAACAACTGCATGGACGGGTATTGGCTGTGGAAAGGTGAATAATATTGGAAACACTTCTGCAGTACATAATGACTTCCTTGCCATTTTCTTAATAGCTGTGTTAAGCTCCCCACCTGGCAAACTCACACAGAACCCATGTTAACATCCCAAAGAGGCTCACACATGCATTTGGAGAAGCTCTGAGCCACGGTTTCCAGAAGATCCTTACAGTTTCACCTTTGCCAGATCTCAGTTTGCAGGGGTTGACAACCACTACTGAACTACAGAAAGGCCTAGACGTTAAATTCACAGGGAGCTGATAGTGCTAGCCAGATTCAGACATCAAAACTTCAAGCAGTAGATAGGATTTCAACATGAAAATGCCCCCCAGGTCACACCCAAGGTCTGCTGTTGTCACAGGCACACACCACAGCTCACATGTGATTTGTGGGCAGCAACCTGGAACTTGTGCTAGACTAAGTCATAACACAAGACCTGTGTAAGCAACATAACTCTGCCACGCTGAAGACCAAACTGATTTCTGCAACACCCATGCAAAAAACGCTTGACTTTTTACCTTGCTGCATGAAAGGGAACAATCTCATGTGTCTTTAAGAGGAAGGGAAACAAATTAGCATATATTGCTGTTTAAAACATTACTCGGTGTCTCTTTTCCTACCAGCCCTCTACTTGCCCTTGTCAGGTTCCATAATTTGGCTACACTTCAGGGATTAGTATCCATCTGTGGACTATGATGCTTAACAATGTCCAATTAACACAGTTTATGGCTCCCAGTTAATCATCTTACCTAGTCTGCCAGAGATAGGATGACATTTTATTTTTCTTACCAACACAGAAATGACCTTATTTGTAATGCAATTTTTTAGCTGTCATTCAGTATTTGAGACATTATAATTTATACTTCTGACTTTACTCTTCTAACATAACAGAATAAAATGCATGAGTGGAAAAATATTAGAAAAAAACTTTTTGTCCAAATATTTTTCAATAATACAATTAAACACAGAAATACAATATAAGCTCATTCATCAATACGTCCTATTTGCTACTAGTGCAAATTTATGGAACTTTAGCCGTGTAGTTCTGGCACTATTAGATTGATTACATGATTGAAAAGGCTCTGTTACCCATGAGCAAGAGTAGAATAATAATCCATGACAAATACAAGGGAAAAGATATTGCATCGAGTAAAATGAAATATTCCTTTAGCCAATTGTGAGGTTAAACAGCTGAGAAGTCTTCTTCCCTTTATTCCAATTTTCTCTTAAGAAAAAGCTTGCTTTCTCTCACTGAAAAATATTTACCATTGAACAATCAGAAGTTTCATTATATGCAAAGTGTTCACATCTAAGGACTTGTTTTAGGACTTTGGTTCTCAATTTTGTACCACCATGAGACCTGAAGAAGCAAAGCACATGCCGGAATTCAAGCAGATGATGGCTCTACTGACTTCCAGCAACTAAACACCACTGCAGGTTCACAGTATGTCTCTTGGAATACTTAATATTAAGCACATGCTTTTAAATGCCTTGTTAGACCTGGCCAATACCTCATTCATGTTCTTGAACTGACTGTTTGCAAGACAAGCCATTAAAGACATGGAAAACTCTGAATTAGCAAGTACTGAGTTCCCTAAAGCCAGGAGGAGATGGATGGTATGACAGAACTCCCTGAGGACCTGTGCAATGCACACATCTCTGGAGGGACCTACTTCAAGTCAGTTCTTACCTCACTTGCCCAAATACACCACTGCTATAGCCACAGCTCACACAGAAGCGCTCTGTTAGTAGAAGACAGGCTTTTATTCAAAAAAGCTCAGCTTGCAGACCCATATGGAACAGGGGTATGTATAGCCAGATCCATTAATTGGCAAACAACCAGCTAACTGGTGTTCCAGACCCCACAGCATATGTTAGAGCTCAACAGTACTTGCCCCACTGCTGCACACTTGCATGCAAGTAGCTGTTTCTGCCATTGCAGCTACAACAGCATCTAGAAGCACATTAGGATCTGCCAGAACAGGCCTATAAACAACAGTTGAATTCAGTAGGATGACTTCTGGCTGGCCATGAAGGAAAGCTGGTTGTCCTCATTGTTTCCAGGAGAAACTAGCTGTCTTTCATTCTGGCATTCCAAAAATACCAATGGTCTTGCTCATTGTACCCTGCACGACAAGGGGAACAGAGGAATCAGAGAAGGGATAAGATAAAGACCAAGAAACATGACTCTGACCTAAGCCACTTAGAAGCAATAGTAGTACATTGTAATGCTACTTTTTCTGGCTATAGAACACATCTCTGCATGAGGGGAGGGAGAAAACTAAACAAAATTTTTGCTTTTTCTTCCAATTATAAAAAAATACCATAGAGTCTCTTCATCATTTATTATCATTGCTGTCATTGTGCCAGAATAAAGGAGTGTATCAGCAGTTTGGAAATACATTCACATAAGGACTATCTGAGAGACCAACAGACTTTTCATGTTGCGTAATCAGAGCTGGTTAAAGACAGAGACATAAGTCCAAATTAGGGGAAGGGGCAATCAACATTTAAGGAAAACACTTGCTTCCAAGTCCTGAAGCCCATTACTCCACCAGCCAGACCCTGAATCCCTCGACTACTCTGCTGGCCTTTCTACTACCAAAGCAAAATAAGAAACATTACACAAAGAGTGCAGTGGAGGAATTTGGATGGCTTTGCCAAATAGGTCATGACTGCACTGTCCTACTCTAAGGCCATGTGCCAGCACAGGGAGTAGTAAACAACTCTGTCAGCCACTCTGCTGCTAATAAACTATTCCTTTGTTCTGCGAGCTTATGACACACCAAAAGTGATCAGACTGGAAACTTCCATTCCTGAGCACTGAACATGCACTCAAGAGTCAATTGATGAAAAACTTCAGCTCCCTGGAAGCACATGTGAAGCTCAGCAGACATTTTGAACACTGCATCGCCAAGAGTGTGCAAGCACATCCTTCTTACTCAGTTCCTGGTTTGAAAGCAAGTGGGGATTAAGTCCTGCCACTCACTTCCTCTCTGCTTCACACTAACATCTCCTGAAGGATACAGAAAGATGCAGTTTTAAATCTACAGCATATACAGGAGCTGAGCACATGTTGAGCCTCAGTCCTCCTTTCTAAACAATGACCAGTCCATCATTTGACATCAAGAAAGGTCCTGATGCTGTGCTTGAATGAGTTAAGAGAGAACCACCAATTTCAGTTGGCCAATGCTGAAGCCCATTAGCAGAGGAATTTAAGGGAAAAAAGAAACTCAACACTTGAAAGCATAAAAACACATTGTAGACTGTATTGAAGGGATTTTGGGTACTTAAAAGAAGGAAAGACAGTGGACTGAGGGAAGAAAGAAGAGACTTCAGCAGGGAAAGGGAAAAAAATCCTCAATTAATCCTCCAATACATTGCTCTCCCATAGAGCTCTAAGTTTCTCCCTTTGCCAAGGGAAATTTTCCTTGTGCCAAAAAAATACTAAAAGTAAAACAAGAATAAAAGAATTACAATGACCACATTTCATCCCAAACAGCAGCTGTTATTCTTACCAGGTAGAATTAGGTTATAATCTCTCACATAATAGTTAACAGCAGCCTGGACAGAAAGGAAAACGTATGTTTTCCACATTTACTTAAATTGCACTGATTTCAGTAGGAAACCACATCACCTAGGGGATCTGGACAAAAGATTTTGCACCTTCTTAATTCTCCAGCAGCAATGGGAGGCTGAACGTTATGAAACTGAAAATGATTAACAGGTCCCACTCAGCCCAGTGTTGTTAGGTTCTCTTTGCAAGATGTCAGGCAGCTTTCACAGTACAATCCGGCTGTGAATCTCAAATCTGAAAACCCAACTATAGAAAAATGGGAGTGAGAAGTCTTCAGGAGCTCTAATGAATTGTGCTGCTCCTCTCCTCTGCTCATAAAGGGGCTTCACCAACTTTTGCACTGCAATCATAATCAGCCTGCAGAACAAAAAACTATCACACTGGCCTTTGCTAATGCTGCACAGAGGAAGAGACACCTCTGCTGGGTGCTTGAGAAGGAGACAGAGAAATATTCAGCTCCTCATTTCCCTTACCCTACCTGAACTTGTTGAAAGCTCCTGCCAGTAGGGGCAAGCACACAACTGGACACGAGCTGCCAGAGCTTCTAGAGACAGCTTCCAACCAAAGGCTCTTTTGCCTGCATGACAAACTATGCACATAGCTCCTTCCTCCTGAAAAGGAGGCATCGGGTGGGAGAAGGATCCTCCACCATTACTACAGTCACATGCACAGGTCTTTATCACAGCTCAGGGCCCTGCTGTCCCCAGTAATTTATTATTGGAAAAAAATAGCAGGCCTGCCCTTCAAAGTTCAAACTCAGCAAAAGCATCTCTGAAGAAAACAGGAAATCTGTTGCCTTTGGGAGCAGAAATAGGTTCAGATGTTTTTATGGTCCACATAACAGGTCAGGCACAAAGATTAATTTAGCACACAATGCAGGTTTCTAATACAAAGAAATCAATGACCCCCGAAGCATGGCCAGAAGAAAAAAAAACAAAATAAAGTTCTACATCTGAAAAATCATTCCAACATCAAGCACAATATACAGTGGAAGAACATCTATTTTGATATCTTGAAAATGAGCAGACGCTCATTTTAAAATAGATTCATCCTACAATTAGTGTTCAAAATGACTGCCATCCCTGTTGGCAAGAGCACTGAGCTTTGCTATGGCTTAAAAGGAGGGAACTATATTCCAAATGAGTAGTCCACACTATCTGGAGCAGAAATAATTTCTTACAGACTGGCACTAGCCTGCAACAGCAGAGGGAATCCAAAAAAGGCACTGGAATACCAGATTTCAGTACTTCCATTGAAAAGAAATGCCTCTGGTTTTCAGCTCTGTTTAACTTCTGTTACGTGTGCACATCTCCCTCGGTACACACAACATCCATTACAGAACTGACCTGCTACAAAACCAACAGAAAAGGGTATCTTTTCCCCCTCCATTCTTTTACAGATTAGCTTTATTTGATGAGCATGAGAAACAGGTCCATAATCACTTTTTTATAAATAACCAGTTACTCATACAGTCTTGGCAGATTGTTTTTCTGTGAATTTTTCATGACAGCATTTGCAAGACACTCCTCTAAAGCCCAATACTTGAGAAATGAAGATGACTACCATGCATAAAAGCACCAGTCTGGGACTTGAAAATAATTTTATCCCTGGCTCTATGCAAGACATGGGTGGTCTAGAACAAGACACTTAACAACTGCTTTGCTATCTTGGGGTCCACCTGCCCTACCTCATTAACTGTAGAGTCTCTTCCTTGAGAAGTCATGGAAAGTATCTGCCATGAATTTGCACTGGTAATTACAGAACATGAAATTGATTTCAGAAGATAACACTTCACCATACAAAATGTTACTGTCAACATGCCAAGCAGTCAGCATATCTACTACTGAGCTCCTAAGCTAACCTCCCAAGTGTCTTCTCCTGAAATCCTATTTAAGCCCCACATGTCCTGTAGAATGCTGTGCAGCTACCTTCTCCTCCAGCATTTACATTTGCTATATTTATTTTTACTGTACCAACCACCCTTTCAGTCTTGATCTGACCAACTTCCCACATGGAGTGCTAGCCAGCGACTTTAGTGTCAGGCACCTCCTGTGACACAACCTCGTTCACGATGGTGTTACCCACGTGGCTCCTCCACAGAGGAGCAATACCTGCCAGCCCCTGACACAAGACCCAACATTTGGCTTCAAAGAACTAGAGCTCAGGAAGGCACAGCTTTCCTCTTGTTTCTTTTGCAATGCTCTCCTATGAGCAATTACGTATTTTTTTGCGGAAGAATAGGTCTGGTGAGGATCCAGCTGTGAATGTCTGGGTGCATAGACCAGCAGCATGCTCTCTGCTGCCCACCTACCCACATAGAGGACTCCCTCTTTCGTCTTTCCTGCTGCCTCTGCCACACCCTGCTTGGTTTTTTCTGCTGCTGCTACGACTCCCTCCTTTGCCTTGGAAAGCCCTTTCATGAACACATCCATGGCTGAAGACTTTCTTCACACAGCTCTAGAGGGGAAAAAAAAAAAGACAGTACACACTTTTAGTAAGGTTTTTTCAGCTTTTTATCCAGAAAGGGGAAATATTTTCTAACTGAATGGGATCACAATTACTTTAAAATTATATTTATAACCCAATATTGTATAGTGATATGAAACAGATATCCTATTTCCACAGAATGCTACAGAGAGGTTGCCAATAATGCAGGTTTGATTGGAAGATAGATTCATTGATACAAGTACCTTCCCTGCCTATCAAGGCAAAAATTCTTCCAGAGGACAACTCTGTTCATGGGCTGATTGCAAGATTTAGCCCTGTGATTTGAGGATACTCCACCTCCCATCCAGAGAAGAAAAATGTCAACTTAAAGAAACACCAGCAACTTAAAAAAACAAATAAACAAACAGACCAACCTCAAAACCAACCCACATAAACCAAAATCTCTTGTAAATTAGAAATGTTCACTTGTTGTAAGAAACTGCAATTAGAATCCAGGATTGGAGGAAATAAAAAATGCTGCATTTCCACTAGTCCAGCATTTTGCACACAGTCCACATCATTCTTCTGGAAACGGAGTTTTCCTGAATGGGTTCCTTACATGCATCACAAGTGAGAAAGTATTTTACTAAAAAGCAAAAGCAAGAACACAGGATTTTAAAAGCACTGCACTAAAGCTACCAAGAGAGTCCTCTGGCAGCAATACAATCCAGTGCCACACTGAAACTACCAAAATAGTAATTAAAACCCAGAATCAGTGTCCCTTCAACAAATCCATTATCAGTAGTCCTTTCTCTTCCTCCACCCACACAGACAGAAGTGCTGCCTGTTATCTTCTCTTCTTTGCCAGAGGCTGAGTAGGAGGAATGGATGTCTAGGAAGGCATCTGGGCTGTCGCAGCTTTCCACAAACTCGTGACGAGCGTGCGAAGCAAGGCAGCGTTTGTGCTCCAGCCAAACTGCCCACGGTACGTGCCGCCCCGGGGATGGCGAAGGGGGCTGCCTGACTCATGGCCCCCGGGGGAGGCAGGACCCGGTCTGCGGGACCCTCCACCGAGAGGGTTCCCAGGGTCGTCCCCGGGGCAGCGCCCCGACCAGGTGCGGGGTGACCTGGGGACCGCGGGTGTGAACCAAATGACACACGGACACCTGCAGAGGGAGGGAGCGGACAGCGCAGCGCGTCGCGCCCATATACATGCGCGCGTGTGTGTAGATATACATATACGAACATATACATACATACAAATACATAGACACCGTCAGGCACCTACCGAGGAAAGCAGAGCGGCGCGACCATATGGGCACCCACGGGCTCCCGCGGACACGCCGCCGGCACACGGCGGACACGGCGCCCGGCTTCTCCTCCCTCCCCCGTGCCCACACGAGGACGTTCAACAGGAGCTATCTAGCTATCTATCTTAGGTATTATATATATATATATCTATCTCTAATTCTGTGTGCACACACACGCGCACCCCGTGCGGCTCCGCAGCCCCAGCCCAGCCCCCGGCAGCACGGACCCGGAGCGGAGCCGCTCCCCGCCCGCGCCCCGAGCGGCCGCGCCCCGCACTCACCGCCGCGCTCCTCCGCCACCGGCGACCGACCCGTTCCGAGCGGGCGTGGGGCGGCGCGGGCAGGCGAGGCGCGGAGCGGCCCGAGGGAGCTGCCCCTGCTCAGCACATGCCGAGGCGCGGAGCGGGCCGGCTCTGCTCACACCACCCCGGCGGCAGCCCCGCAGGCGGCGAGTGCCGGCGGGAGGCGAGGGCGGGAGGATGCGCCGAGGGAGGGAGGGAGGGAGGAGCGGAAGCTCTTGCCACGCTCCCTGTTGAGTATGCGCCCCCCGCCCGGCCCCCTGCGCCCACCCTATCACGTCTTCCGTGGCAATGAGGTGGGAGGCGTGATGAACCGGGAGCACCTGTTCCATGGACGCCGACCGAGAAAGAGGGAAGGGTAAAATGCAGGCGACGCGACTTGGTCCCGCTGGGACTCCGCATAGTCACCGCTCCCTCCAAAGGCTGGAGTGCCTCATCTTAGAAGTGCAAGAAAGCTGTTGACGCGGCACGCTCCTGTGTCACTTCACCAAAATCTTCCCCCGGCATTTAAACGCTTTTTCATCTATTTCCAGACCTTCAACCCTGAATGACTGCAGTTCAGTGTGACTGTTCTCACAAGATCCATGATCCCAGCTCGTTTTAAGCACGGGAGATGGTGCTCTTGCAGGTGTATTTTGAGCCTTAACTCTATTACTCACAAGAATTTTCATCTCTAATGAAGAGCAGACTTGCCCAACCCCTACACCTCTGCTGGCATCATCCACCACACAACTCATGGCCGCTGCCACCCAACTCTTAAGCTGATGCAGAGAAGTCACTTTCTCCCCAGAAAGGGAAACCTATCAAACGTCTCTATTTTGGTTGCAGAATTTAGGCATGAAAAGCCAAGACCAGTAGGAGACATAGCACTAGAACAGATGGACCTTCAGCTTCAGTACATCAGTTCAAATCCTGCAAGACTTACAAAAACAGTTTGGGTTTTATTGCACTCCAAAAGGAGAAACAGAATGTGGCATAGATGAGATACAAGGTTGTGAGCTGCAAGGAGAATCTTCCATCCATCAACCCATGCAGACAGCTAATGCATCCCTGGTTTTGTTTCCATGCTGAACACGTAGTGCAGAGTCTTACTCTTGTCAGGTTGCTTTGTAAGTCTTAATATTTCTGTATTGTTCAGTAAACTTTCTTTTGCTTCATTCTACTAGTAGTTTTAATCAACCAAGCATTAAGCAACAGATTTTACTTCTTTGTGTAAGAATGTGCAGACTGTGCACATTCCTCATAACTCTTCCCTCAAGAAAATTGGTAAAAAAGCCCAGAAATTAAATTATGTAAGATACCTCACCTCATTCATCCTGTGCAGCACATTCATAGTTAGTAGTGCAACAGCTAGATGTGGTATTTCTATTTTCTTCCTATTTTGGGGAGAGGGCAATGGGTACATTTCGAGACAGTAAATGAAATTTAATTGAAATCATATCCTTTGCACATGTTGACTACTCCAGCAATTTATGTATCTTAGTGTGTAAATTGGCTCATTGAAAACCTTTCTGTCAGT
The DNA here is from genome assembly GCA_013396875.1 of Vireo altiloquus. NCBI lineage: Eukaryota > Metazoa > Chordata > Aves > Passeriformes > Vireonidae > Vireo > Vireo altiloquus. Next base: position 733,059 of record VZRF01010033.1, read on the forward strand.
CATTCTCTACTACCATGAGCAGTAAACTTAGACCCCAAATTAGTATTAAAGTGAATATTCCACTCCCTATGTATTATCTTCCAGATTTAAAGAAGTCTTTTGTTTTTTCAGCATGCAAGTGACTATGAGCATGAAATGTTTCCTTTTTATCATGCTGATATAAATCTGGAGAGACTTATTGTATTTAATTATGTTAGCAAAAACAGATAATCCAGTATGATAAATAACCTTGTACATTTATAGCTCTATTTCTGAAAACTTTACAAAGAAGAGCTCAGATGTTTGCAACTCCTAGCTTTTGCAAGCAGTCTTTTTTTTGCCTTATGTTTATCAAAGGCAAGCATTATGTTCTGCTGTTAAACAAAGTAACAGCTTGTCCTTTAACAAAGCTAGAAATAGAGGGGTAAAGGCAAGAAGGATCACTTGCCACAGCAGAAGTAAAGCTTAAAATTTCAGCTGTAGTATGCTGTACTAGGCAGCTGTTAAATTCTAAATCATAGGGTAAGAGGCACAGTAAGAAAAAAAAAAATAGGATACAAATGTTGACACAAGAAATTCTTCATTCTGAAAATGAATGGGACTTAAGTGGAAAACAGAATTAAATATGGTAGAGAATGGGCATTGTATCTCCAAGGCAATTCCTATTTAAACCACATTGTCTACAACAGCTGGTGGGAGTTTTTTTAGGTTGTCTCTCCAGTATTATTAGTATCACAGTAAGTTCTCCCCTGAAGCCTTTTCTGTCTGAAGAAAGGATAGTAGCAAACAGATTGCCCACTGATCACATTTAAAACAAATCTTTATTTAATGACACTGTTTACTTCACATGAGCATCTAGAGCAAAAATCAATTAAGTAGTACTAAAATCTTCTTTAATCCATGTTGCTTTGCAGGCTAACTTATTGGTTTAGTTGCTAGTGATTAAGTATGTCTATTTTATCACTATGAAAAGGGCAATTATGGACAACTGAAAAAAGATTGCAGAGTAAAACTGATCAAAATTTACTGGTTTTGGGTTAAAAAATTCAAATGTAAAACTATTCATGTGGAAACACTTGAATAAACAAAACATCTTGAACACTCCATACGAAATGTACAGCTTTTTCCTATTTATTCAAAGAGTGACTCACACAGGCTCCCCGTGTTACCACAGAACTGACAGGTGATGCTCCTCACAGGAAGGGTACCTTTGGAAACCTGAAAGCTGCAGTATGAAGGGTAGCTGTCTGAGAGCAGTCTAATCACAGTTAACATTGATTACTCCACTGCATGCTCCTTCTACTGATTGCAGATAATCTGAAAATGGTCTTAATTGGATAAATACATTATCCGTGAGAAACTGCGAATTTTTTTGCACAAATAGTCCAGTCTTTGGATTTCGTACAGAACAGCTTACTATGTGGATTGCTTTAGAGGCAACTGGAAGTTCAGATCAGTTTCCTAGACTCTTGCATCACAATGTTTGCATTTCTGTTCCCACTCAGCTCCCTCTGTGGACCACTGCTGACCATGCTGTAACTACCTGTGTGCACAGCCCCTTTCTGAGAAAGCAAAAATATGCTCAATTGAAAAAAAAAAAAGAAGATGAAGAAGACCCCACTTTTGCTTATAGGTAAGCCTGGGGTTTAGCAAACCATTATCTTAATACTTATCATGTTCATAAGTGTTGTAATTTAACACTCCAGAGCATGCGTGGTGTTCCCATGATGTTTACTCAACTGAAAGTTAAGCCCATGTAGTAAAGCCTTCATACAATCAAGATGCAACTCATATCAGAGTTAATTTCCCAGTGGAAGCATTCTGTTTATTAATTTAAAATTAATATTCATAATTATGCAGCAGCTGCCATTTCCAGTTCAGTCCCATTGCAAAGATATCTGTATGTGAACTGTTTTGGTGGGTGTAGCTGGGTGCTCATTATGGGCTGGGTTATTGGATATCCACTGTCATGTCATGCAACCATTGCCAAGAGACACAAGTTGATTAAAAATGTTTTAATTTATATGGACATATATGACATATATATGACATATGTACGGTATCAGAGTACATGGAGGTATGTACACGCATATACACACAGGTGTATGTACACATATATTTAAGGAAGATTGATGTATGTCTCTCATCTGGTAGATTTCAGCTCAGCTACACTAATCTTGACATAACTCTTAACATCAGACAGAAGGGTCTCACAGCTTTATACCACCTCGTTGCAGGCAAAACCTGCCAGACCTTTACCTCTCCTTCACTTGCAGTCAGTGGTGAAGTTACAGAGCCATCACAGCTTTCATAGGCAGTGGTAACATTTTGTTAATTAATTAATCTATCTGGGCTAGAAATCCAGTGCTGAAGGGCACAGAAACTCTGTCTGTTGCACTTGAAAGCTTAAGCCAAGCTTTACTCTGAAAAGCAGCATCTTGAGTGCCAAGGAAGCCATCTGGCAGCATGTTTCTACTCAGAGACAACCAGTAGGTCAGATGAGGCTGACCTAAGGGTGCCTGGCAGAATCAGTGTTGATTGTTCTTTAAGATGTTTCCCACAAAGTCATGGAATATGCAGAGCTGTAAGGCACCCACAAGGATCATTGAGTCCTTCTCTTAGCCTTGCACAGGAACATCCCTAAGAGTCACACCATGTGCCTGAGGACATTGTCCAAAGGCTTCTTGAACTCTGTCAGGCTGGGTGCTGTGACCATTTCCTTGGGGAGCCTGTTGCAGTGCCAAACCCCTCTCTGAGTGAAGAACCTTTTCCTAATATCCAGCCTAAACCTCCCTGATACAGCCTCAGGCCATTCCCTCAGTCCTGTCACTGGTCACCACAGAGACAAGATCAGTGTCTGCCTCCCCTCTTCCCCTCACGAGGAAGTTGTAGACTGCAGTGAGGTCTCCCCTCAGCCTCCTCCAGGCCGAACAGACCAAGTTGCATGGCACCCATGGGCTGATTGTAGCTGCAGGTAACAATCACCTTCCTCACATGAGATGCAATGTGTTATCAGCAACTCACATAACTGAAAATGCAAATGCTACAATGGTGCTGATGGTGGAAATCATCATGCAGAGTCAGGTCTGACGCCTGTCTTGTCCCAAGTTCTGTTTGATTGAGAAGCCAGCACCAGATGTCTCCAAGGTCAATAAGACAGCATGTTCTAAAGTAGCCTGCTGTAAAATATAGGCGTCTGAGCCAGTGCAAGCACAGCACATTAATTAACTGCATGGCAGCATTTCTCAAGAGGTGCACCAGGAAGGCAGCAGCTTTAATTAGATACTACAGTTAGTTACCAGAAAACTGTTTGAACAGGTGGAAAACCCAAACAGGAGCATACTTCATTCTATCAAACTGTCTTTTTCTGTAATTTCTAACGGAAAGTAGATATCACATAAAAGAAAAGTGGTGTTTTTCATTCAGATATTAACCCATAGGGAAAACCTAAAATCTTCTCTGGAAAAGGCAACACATGATTGTCTTCTCATTTCTCTAATTCCTGTGTGCTAGCATCTCAGCCAAGTTGTCCCTTGGATACTTTTGCTGATGCCACTCCAATCACCATAAACTCATAACACCATCATCAGTTGTCAGCATGTTTTTTGTAACGCCAACTACTGTCCAATTCAACTCCCATTCATGCAGACATTAAACCAGAGGTTGACTGAGGGGAACCAAAAATAGCAAAGGAAATATCATTATAAGTGCATTATTATCTGTTCTGGTTTCTTTGGCTCCTTCATTTATTACATGGAATCACTTACTGGAATCCTATCTTAGTTCAATCTCCAACCCACAGGCCTGTACCTTCTTGTTGGTGTTGTATTACCACGAAACATACAGGAACTTGCCTTGATCTAAAATTCTAAATTTTAAGGCAAGACCCTGGGCTGTTAACATTTATCTATACGGAGCACTAAGCAGGACACAGAATAAATGTGGGGAGCCATTTCAGCTTTCTTCACAAGGGGATGTCTACTCAGGCTTGGGCTATGTAGACAATCAATAAGAAAAAAAAAACAACTTTTCCTGGTAATCACGCACAAAATAAATGAACTTGTAAATTTAATTTAAATTACCATTCCAGTTACAGCCTCAAGCTCAGATCTTGGAAAAAAAAACCCTACCTTGGAAACATTAATTTCTGTTACGCTCTCCAATTTGTTTCAATTCATAAGCAGTTTGAAGCATTCACATTTGCTGTGATACCCTGGAGGCAGGAGAAAAAGACTCAAAACATCGCTTCAGTAAGGGACAAGATAGTTAGGTAAGGGACAAAGGGAAGACAAAGCAGCAAACAGGATGTCAGTGGTCAAAATGAAAGGCCACAGTCACACCCAAGTCAAATTTGTGTAGGCATCTCAGTGAAGGGTTTGTCCAGAAAGAAACTGCAGGTTATCAGTGAGCTAAGTAGAGATTTCTGGAGAATGACATTTCGTGTGTGAAGATTTCCTCTTGTGTTTTGAAATACAGATGCAGAAATTGTGCAGAATCGGTGTCTTAGGAGTTTACCTTCTTCTCATAGTATGAACCTACAGGAAATATTCAAAATAGTAAAAAGGTAAATTTGTTTTCCCTGTCAATATATTTTGGCATTCACTTCACTCATAACTGCTGATGAATGCCCCATTGTGCTTGATATTTTATGGCCATGATCAGACAATTTTCTTGGCTCAAAGGGGCTTATTATCTTGGTTTCACGACAAGATACCAACAGGGGAATAAGGCACAGATGAAAAATTTCAGAAGTAGTGAGAATGAAACAGGTGAACCATTCACAGTAACCAATAATCACAGATCACTGCCTTCCTAGGCACCAACTGCCCTGTGAAATGAGAATTTGACTTTTCTGTAGCAGTAAATTCTTTGTACCTGTGGAACATACTCATCAATAATATTTTTTGCTGGCATCCTCATAACGATGTTACTAGGTACTTATGAAGTTTCCTCCAAAAATTAAACTCTTTCAGAACTACTTGAAATGGGTATAAATCAGAATTTCCTCTTGCTCTCCGTGACCCAAATGCAGATTTCATTACTCTATGACTAGTCTGAATGCTCTGCTGAAGAAAGGCATTCCCTATTACCAGCAAACTTGAGTTTCAATTTGAAATACATCTGATTACATGCTTTCAAACTGAACATTCAAATTCCTAAATGAATTTTAATGTTCTTCACTTAAAATCATTGAGCTGAACACCTTAAAGAAATGTTGAGTATTGTATTTCCATTTAATGATTTTAAAAGATTGTGTTTCTGTCACTGCTACTTCTGTGTGTTGTGAATAATACGGCATTTACTCTGCAGGGGTCATCTGTGCTGCAAAGCACTAACAGCATGAATGAGAAAATGAGACCTTGACACTTCATTAAGCCATCTCAGTCTGAGAACAGCATTTTCAGTCTCTTTAACATTTTTCATAAGTCAGCTATGTTGTTCCCATCCAGTACCTTTTCATCACAATATTACATTTTTGCAGTTTTGACAGACCTAGTGTGTAGTCACCAAAACCCACCCTCTCCTATTTTTTTACTTCAGTGACCTCCATTTGACTTTACCTTTCTGATTTGAGCTACCATTTAGCCTGGTAGCCCAGCTCTGTGGAAGACTGATTCCTCTCAGGGACTACAGAACTAACTTTATATGTAGCCTGGTGTGAGATGCTGAGTCAGCCAAAGCTATGAGGTGGATTTATCTTGTCTCTTTCTCAAAAGATCAAAACATTCAAACAGCCAGGTCTGATCTGAGTAAAATCTAAGCAAGAAACCCAAATTTTCTGGTGAAGTCAGGTTAGATCAGACCAATGAATTAGCCCAACTGAAAATAAAACTATTTATACCTGACTTTGTCCCACATTGTTGTGTTCTGGCAGCAGCTTTTGCTTCCAGACCAGGTCATCATCTTTCTGAGGTTACAATCTCTTTCTGCCTTCTAGGACGTCTTCCTGATCCAGTCTTCTTGGGCCATTTCTCATCAACCAAGAAAGCATTCACACCCTTTTAGGCTACCCTGAGATCCAAAACATTTTTTCATTTTAGTATGACACCCTTTGAGCTTTGTTGCAGAGACACAGCTGTGTCATGTGCACTCTTGAAAGTCTGGAGGTATTACATAGCTCAAATATTGTACTGAAATCCTGCTGAAGATAGTTTTGGTCAGAGCATGTAGAAAGAAAATGACATATTTTAGTGTGGAGCATTGACCCAAGTGCTAGTGACACAGTCTGTTTGAGGCTTTTTTTCATCTGCTGTTGTGGTTACAGATTTCAGACAGACAGCCTACATATGACAGAGGGAGAAAACTGTAAGAGCCAGAGCTGCTTGAGAGAAGCGAGCAGTGCAATTAGTATTCATTGTAGAAACAGCAGAATAGTGTTAATCAATAGATCAGCAGGATCCTGTTGCAGTACTCCTTTGCAATTGTAAGGAGAGAGAAAGATATTTCTTGTAATAAAACCTTATCTGTGTCAGTCCAGAAAGCACAGTCTTGTTCTTTCTAGTGAGAATATGGTGAGGATCAAATGTGTTTTTCTCAACAACGTCTGCATAGGCACGTGTAGGAAGACCTCAGTCTGCTGGAGAAAAGTGAGATCATTCTGGGAGGCTATATAGCATAACTCAGCTCTGCTGAGAAGCTCAGTGTGATGTACAGCTTCCAGATCTGAGTAATGCATGGAAACAAAAGGGCTCTCTCTAGCCAAGGGTGTGCTGCCTTCACAGGCTTAGCTAGCTTGTCTATGTTGCTGCAGCTTCTATAAAAATCTTAGTGAGTCTCATTTATAGAGTAGATCAATACTTCAGCTTCCATGCCTCCTGCATGTTTAGTCTTGCCAAGCTTTGCCTTGTGCTGTGGTTTAACCTTGGTGGGCAGCTTATCACCGTGCAGCCATGCACTCGCTCCCCCACAGTGGGATGTGGTACAGAACTGGAAGGGTGAAAGTACAAGAAATTTGTAGGTTGGGATAAAGACACTTCAATAGGTAAAGGAAAAGCTGCACAAATAAGCAAAGCACACTAAGGAATTCACTCACTAGCTCCCATCTACAAGCAGGTGTTCAGCCATTTTCCAGGAAAGCAGGGCTCCATGACATGTCGTGGGTCCCTAGAAGAATAAATTCTATATCTGTGAACATACCCCCTCCCTTCTTCTTTCCTGAGAGTTTATTGCAGAACATGATGCCATATGGTATGGAATACCCCTTGGGTCAGTTGTGTTCAGCTGTCCCAGGTGCTCCTCTCCCAACTCCTTGTGCGGTCCCAGCCTCCTTGCTGGTGGGACGTGTGAGGAGCAGAGAAGGCCTTGATGCTGGGTAAGAGCTGCTCAGCAAAAAATAAATCTTCCCTGTGTTATCAACCCTGTTTCTAGCACAAATCAAAAACCTATCCTTATGCAAGCTACAATGAAGCTTAACTCTACATCTGTTTCTCTGAGATGCTCTGCCGTGTCACTAGCTCTCCTATCCTGTTATACTTTGTGAGTTACAACCTTATCCCTCTCTCTTTTTAATGTACAAGACTCACAAAGGGGAACATGAAGAGCATGTCATGTTGTGGTTGAAGAAGAGGTTCAGTGACTCAAGCAGACTCATGAGCTGTTTTCTCCAAAGGATTAAAACATCTCTGTATTTGACCTTTTGCTACGTTCTTTGCAGTTTTTAGATACTGAACTCTCTAGGCAGCCAAGATGTGTTGAGCTTAAAGAGAATTAGGCTTAGATGAAAATTTCTGCTCGTTCCTTCTTCTGTTACCTTAACAACCAGTATATGTACCTCTCAAGCAACATCTTCATCTGAAGTGCCTCCCTCTTCCACATACATTTCCACGCTGAATATTCACTGAAAAATTGTGCTGGAAGTCAAATATTACACAGAATTTGTATATGCCTGTTTTCCCACAGCAATTGAAATTGTTAGATAGCAAGCAACTCTCCTGCCAAATGTGTGGGTTTTTCTTTTTAAATTTACTCCAGTCAAATAAAGGAAACTTCTTGTTTAAGCTATTGAACCCAAAGACAAGGTTACAAAATGGATGAGATAAATTCCAGCTTCCCCATTTTCTCCATCAAGCTTTGGATAAGGAAAGACAGGTTTGTTTCAAAAATAATTTCCTTGAGAAGTAAACAGTAACCAAAGCAGAATTCATAACAGGTACTCAATTTCCTACCTAAGAAAAGGTTCTGTCACATTCTATATTAACATGGTGGTAGTTTTCAGTGGAGGACTGCAGATTTTTTAGATTTTTAAGAAAATTAAACTCTTCAAAATTCATTTAAAGCTACAAGATTCTCAATGATTATACATGTGAAAGTCTCAGCGAAGTCCACAGTATCCTTCAATACAATAAGGCTTAAAAATTGTTACATTCCTATAATTTTTTTATGGTGATCTCCCTGTATGAAATAATTTCTCTGTATGGGAACACTGGCAGTTCAGACTCCTCAATTCAACAGTGTATATTGGCATGTTCTTAAATTTGAAGTACGCACAGAAGCAAGCCAGACTTCACACATGTTTAATGCTCAATTTGTAGACAATACTAATCATATTATATACATTTTCTATAAATCACTGTCTCTAGGACTTTTAAACTGTTGTAATACTAAGTTTTCCTTAAATTCTATCATAAATGCACTTTGAGGATGTAACTTGTGTTATGGGTGTTAGATTTCTGTCCTTCAGTATCATGTGCACATATTCTGTGCTAGTAATCCTTCTGACAAGTCAATCCCCCAAGTCATCACACTAAAATGTCTTGCAATGACATTATACTTTTAAAAGTTGTATTTCAAAATTGTTAAGGCTTCAGTCAAAGAAAGGACTTAACCCTTCCTGAAGTACAAGTTCAAACACACTCTATCAAGTCAAAAAATGTTAAGGCTTCAATCAAAGAAAGGACTTAACCCTTCCTGAAGTACAAGTTCAAACACACTCTATCAAGTCACAAAATAATAGATTTACAGTGCATTTTAAATGTGTCAGCAAGGTTTAAACAGGGTGGGGACAGGGGGAAACAAACCCAACCAAACCCCAAAATATTTTCTATTACATTTGTTTTGAAATGGTTACTATTTAATTTTATTTTGTCAGCAGGATGAATTACTATCCTGAAAATTCCAAGGAAATTTTACTTGGTGAGTGCTTAATGACCACTAGGTGTTGCTGGAAAACCCTCAACTAAATTGGTAATGCTAAATATAATGTCTGCACTTGCTTTCTCCTCTTCCCACTCTTCTCCATCTTCTTGAGCCTCAGATTTGTTCATGGTCTGGAGTTTCTACCTTCATCTCTTGAGCTGATCACACTCACCTCAGTCACCACATCAGATGAGACAAAATAAAGAAATAGAGCAATGTATATGCTTGGTTATAAGCTCTGATTCCAGCTCATCTCTCGCCCAACTTCTTTTCTTCCTCTTTTCTTAGCAATTTCTTCAGCTCTACGCCTGTAAGAGAGAAGATTCAGATTTTTGTCTTCAATGTAATTCCATAAACTTGTATAGAGATTACATTTTTGGCAGAAAGTGTCCTTAAAGATCATATAATTCAGGTAGACACCTGACTGCTTGCTGCTTATTGAGTTGAACTCTTTTAATGTTTCTGAGCATTTCTGAGCAAGAAAAAAACAGTTTACAAAAAAAAAGTCATTAACCTCTTCCTGTATTGCTGAATACAACAAACTCCTCCTGTTTGTTGCCCGTGCTGCATACTTTGGTGTAAAGACACCTCAGCTGGGNCTGCTTATTGAGTTGAACTCTTTAAATGTTTCTGAGCATCTTGCAAGAAAAAAAGTTTACCAAAAAAAGTCATTAACCTCTTCCTGTATTGCTGAATACAACAAACTCCTCCTGTTTGTTGCCTGTGCTGCATACTTTGGTGTAAAGACACCTCAGCTGGGCTGCTGGCTGTGTCACCTTCCTAGAGAAACACCCCTGAATTCCTTTGAATTCCCCTGGATTTCGCTGGTGTTTCCCTGTTGGCTTCTTTACCTCAGGAATCCCTGACTCATCTCTGTAAGGCTGGAAGTGTGCTCCAGTGTGGCTCACACATTTCAGAGTCCCTGGCAGAGGGGCCTCGCTGGTACCCTGTCCCTCTAATCTCTGCATATCACCCTGCAGCTTGCCAGGGACAGCCCTGATATTCTTGTGTGCCGTGTCTGTCACTCCCCTGTCACATGTAGTTTAAAGCTCTGCCAATTCCTGCTGGCTCCTGAGCAAAGACTGTCTTCTCTTGCTGAGAAAGGTCATTCCCATCTGATGCCAGCATGCCTGGTGCTATGCAGGCCATTCCACTGTCAAAAACCCCAAAATATTGACCAGCCATGGAACCATGTATTAATAGACTCAGCCCATCTGTTTCTTCTGCCTTCAACTGGAAATCCAGAAGATAATATAACTTGTGCCCCGGACTTCTTTACCAAATGTCCCAAGGCCCTGAAGTCCTGTTTTGGTGGCACTTGGACTACATGCTGCCATTTCTTTGCTCCCTATGTATGAGATCAGTATTGGGGTACTCTGAGGTTTCTTGGGGATATCCTTAACCCAGGCCCCAGGGAGGCAGCAGATGCTCCCATGGGTTGGGCCTGCTTGGCTTACTGGGCCCTCTGCTCTCCTTAGAAGGGCATAACCTACAACTATAACACACCTTTTCTTCCTCCTGGAAGTGGTTGTAATATGGGGGGTTGGTTTTTCTGATTGCAGTGATACCTCTGGTGGGCCTTCATCTTCTTCATCCTTTGGCTGGCCTCCCCTGTACAAAATCTCACACCTTTTCTGCAGAGAGTGAGTTCAAAAATCCTTTGGGAACATACTACTAATACGGAGCAGCTTGTACTTCTGAGATTCCTCCTCTTCGAGTAACTAGATGGTTCACTGCTCTTTTACCAACATAAAGTCACCATGCAAAGTGGCGGAAAAAAACGTTGAAATATAAGCCGGTCAACCCAGGAAAGGGAGTCCCTGGTCACCTCCCAGCCTCTCCCCCAGTCTTCTGGTGGCCCTAAGAAGGGGATCCAGCAGTCAGGATGGGGGAGCCATGGTGTGCTGCTGCTCCACACCTGATCTGGACAAGAGTGAAGCTGAATGCTGATGCACACTAAAGGGAGCATACGCGGATTCTGTCTCCTAAACAGATTCATTACACACTTGCCACTGTAGGTTACTCAAGATCATGATGCACCTTCAGTCAGATGTTCCCATATTCTTCTATAAACCCTACGATGCCTTGCTTAGTGACTTTAGGAAGGCTTTATTCTGCTGCTTTAAATATACGTATTTTCTTGCACAGCAACCGCCACCATCCCAAAGTAAAGCTGTCTTTTCCACCCTTCTGACTCAGAAATTTATCGATTAGGACTGTTTGAAATTCAGTAAGTGTAGCTGGCAGTGGCAGAACAACTGAAAACATGTAGAAATTGAAATGGGGCTCATAGAGAACATGTTATTACTGCAGAGGGTAAGCACAGCTTGCACACAAACGTAAGCACTCATCTTAGGCCCTAGCCCAACACATGACAGGAAAATGTGTTGCTCAGTTCAAGCAGTTTGAAAAGCCAGGAATAAGCCATCAATCATTTCATTTTACTGTGCCTCATAAATTTGTGAAGCCTGTATTTCCCAGCAGACCATACAAACTATTTTGTAGAACCATGGAGCTTCACAGGAAGCCAGACACAGCCTGGCCTGCCCCATTCTATTATATTTCCTTTGTATTTTCACCAGAATTGCATGCCATTGACAGTGAGCCTTTTTACAGAAATTAATCCAATGAAACTCCCCCTCCAGTTGTTGGAAACATCCCTGGTAATGGCTCAGGTTACTGGCAAGGCTTGTCCTGGACTGCAAGGCAGTAATGGGTTTTCCTCTGCTACCTTCAATCTGCTACTCACAGTCCAGATTCTGCTCTGCAGTTTGATGCATTGATATCAAAGACTACATTGCCTGAATTCTCCACCATTGTACTCCAAATTCATGAGCAAAAAGAGGAACACACCTTATATGCAACACCAAGAACTTATTTTTAGTTTAATGAAACTGTGAGCCATGGAATGAAATTATTGTTTTTGGTGCAGTTACAATGGTACTTACACAGTTCAAATAAAATATGGTTCAAAATGACATGTACACAAACTTCCTTGAACCTATGCCCTTTCTCTAGAATTGTGCTGTCCCTTGCACTGCCCCTCTGGCTATGAAGGCTTATCAGCCTTCAGGCCATGGACAGGGAGTTACAGCACAGTCACCATCTCCTCCCTGGGAGGAATGGGATGTTGATTCTCCTTTCTCAACCCAGGACTGGTGGTTGGGATCAATATTATGTTTGGTAACAGCATATACACTGTGCTCTTTTTTCCTTGGTCTGTGATACCATGCTACAGCTTCATTAGTGAGCTTAGCTAATGTTATATACTATTTCTTTGTTCTCTTCTCTTACCACTAGAACTGGTTATAGCCAGCTGCTGAGGCTGCTTTCCTTTGATAACCTATTTGTATCTTATTTACAGCAATTGATGAGTGCTGAGTCATGGGTTTGCTGATACGATCCTTTCCCTGTGCTTTAAAGCTCCTGCCAAAGAAGGCAGGTGGAGAAGTAAGAAGTCATGCTTATACACTTAGTACAAGGTTTTCCAGCTCTTCCAATTGGAATAGTTTGCTGTGTCCATTACTGCTTCCTCTGACCTCCTTTGACACTGTCTTAACCTCCAATTTTCCTCTTGCTGATACAGCTAAGAAATCCTTCAAATACATTTCCAATCCAAGCACTCACTTGGCACTTACTGTGCCATGGCTGCTATACAGGAGCACACATGCATATATTTAGATTTAGTACTTGCTCCCAAAACTCTTTATTTTCTAAAGAAAGCCACTTCAGGCTGCAGTCCAACTCTGAACTCCCAGCTGCAGCAACCATTGCATTGCACATTACTCAACCTTCCTTCACATTTTTGTTCTAAGGGAAAAATTAGTCACTACAAATAATCTACACTTGCTCAAATAGAAGATTACACACAGAGGTTCATGTTGCCTTCCCTTTGTTTATCTCCCAGGGCATGCGAGACTGTTAACTAATTTTCTAGGAATAGAATTAATCGTGTGAGCCAGAGAAAACTCTCTCAAATCTATTTTCCGTATGATGGGAAAAGCTTCTTTGTAAGTAGCAGAGGGGTCACTCCTAGAGCTTGGAGCAACATCCTTCTGTTGCAAGATCAGAGGATTTTAAGAAGTCTTCAATGTTGATTCGTTTTACATATTATCGAGTTTTCCAGGAAAACAAAATATAGCTCCATATAGTAGCAATCCACATAGTAGCTGAATGTCAGGTTTTAAGTCTGGGTGAAAAGGATAATTTTGAAATTCTTGTGTTAAAGGCTAAATTGAGGAGCAAATTTGAGCTGGTTTGGAATATATTTTCTGACAAATCCTTGGCTTCTTCCATGGTTATACACCATTTTCTGACTGGAAGATTAAAACACAGCATCACTGGTCGATCTGGAGATAATTTGCCCTACCTTCATATGAGGTCCTGAGGAACATGATTCTCCAACTATCTTTTAAAGTAGGGGAAAAGGGAGAACAACATGATCAAGCAATTCTATAAGAAACTGACCAGGTTAATTCAAAGTCAATGTTGGAAATTGACTCCAGCCAGTCACTGCAAGTCAAGTTATTCTCTTGTATAAGATATTCCATGTCCTTAGCTCTTCTACAAAACCTATTCATATAAAAACCCACTTGAAAATCTGTCTGCCACCAGACTGCTTCCGTCTTCAGAGAGATACTTTTACGTCCTCCTGAACCAGTTCAGTTCTGTGACTTAACTTACCCCACAGTCTTGTCAGAAGGAAGCAAGACACTACCATCTCCTGACACAGTACATTTCGAACCACAGAGATTCCAGCTGGAAAACACCCAGCAAACCAAATTTCGTACCCTATTGAACTAGAACACCGTGGTTACTATGAAAACTGGAGCCTGACATATTTATTCCTGTGCAATTCATACACTCACCCTATGAGCAACAGCAAGTTCTAGTATCAACCAAATGTGGACAAGTTTCAAGCACAGCAGCAAATATTGGGAGACAGAATTATGCATAAACTTAAATTTATGTGTACTGAAATGTCTACAGCTGTATTATCACCTTCCCTTTTAGGTTTCTATCCCACTAAGCCTTTCCAAATGCCCCAGGCAGAGCTTGGCAACAGGCCATAACTCATGAGTAATGGAAGAACTTCATGGCTATCTGCATGCTACCAGTTGCGATGCTGGGGCCTCAGTGCTGGAAAATGGGAAAAGGAATTCTCTTTTTAAAATAACAAAAATTAAATTGACCCAGAGATGTCTCAGAAGAGCAAAATGCAGAAAAACAAAACATCATGAGCAGAACTCCTCTAGTCTTAGGAAATCACATGCAGCCTTTTAATCTGGATTGGAGCCATAAAGACTTGTTCTTTACATAAGTTGGACTACATTCGTTCTGCTTAGTAAGAAGCAAATGGCTTCTCACTGTCTTTTGAAGGATCTATGACTCTCACTCCAGACCGAGCTGCTTGTAGGGTGCAGAAGAAGGAGGGAAGACATACATTTATAATAATTTACATTACATTTTCCCATGAAATGTATACCTACAAGAAAAGTGGTAAAAGAGTGTGATTGTAGAAAGCCAAGTCAGTATATTCGCCATGGAAACAGCAGTTTTAAGAAACATAGTGATGGGAGGAATATCAACTACCACTTCAGTCTGATTTCTGCAGCATGCAGTCATAGCAAACTGGCTAAAAGTAGGCTGCTCCTCATGCAGCTTGACAGACCCTCCAGTTTTATTAGCTTGGTGATTATGGATCATTTATGGCTGCTACTTTTGAAGTGTCCTGGGTATGCTTTGCTATTTCCTTTGAGGAAATATAAGGAATAAAGTGAAAAGGGGAAAGCAAGGGTAAACAAGGCTCTCACATCACTCTGGACACTCACCTCATTTTTTGTGAGGCCAGAAGCAGCCTTGATGCATGTCATCTTGATGTGTCATTCACATATTTGCCTGTTTCTTTACGTCCTAGCAGAGGCTCACAGTATAAGCAAGGAAAGGGATTTCTTTGGACACCCCCTGAAGAAAAAGCAGTGCAGCCCTAATTCTGGCATTCTGCTTTTGGAAGCTTTTTGTTTCAGACATACCAGGAAAAACTTGACATTAAAAGCACTTCCAGGGTCTAAGAAAGCTTAATTGAAGTAATAAACTCAAATTTTAGCACAGGGTTCCCTTTATAGACAGCTTTATAGAGCTGTCACTTCTTCTGGTGAGCATTCTCTGTTCTTTCCCTCTTACCAGTTTCCTTTCCTTTTTATGCCCTATTCCTCATCAATCACCTCTTTCCCTTCATTATTCTGTTCTTTTTGCTTCCAAAGGTGTAGTGGAAGCATCCTGTTTTCCTTTCTCATCCCTACTGATATGAACAAAACAAAGCAACCGCATTTGCCAAAGGAGAGAGATAAACATGCTCGATGCAGTCTGTAGGCCTGGACTCTGCAAAACAAGTAATACTCCAGAAGAATAAGCAGCACCTGCCCTTAAGGAGTGCCAAGGGGCTGGGCTGCTCCCAGAGTTCAGGGAAATGCTGCTGTCCCAGTCACTTGCATCACTGCTGTTCTGGAGGGTTGATCGCCTTGTGCAGCCCAGCACGGATATGGATGTGTGCTTCCAGCAGAGGAAAATTTCCCTTCTCTGGTCTTTTTTGTCACAGCCCTGGCTTCTTTCTAGTTTCCACAGAATGCTATTGATGGATACACTGGGGAATGAGCTGGCATGGGAGATTTTCAGTAGCACAGGTTTGTTTTTCACAGGGTGTTGTTAATGAAGCTTTGTCACTAGCAGACACGGGTGGCAAATCCACACTATCAGGCAGATGAAAAGTGCATCCAGGAAGTTCCTGTCCTTCAGGCATCATTACTTAGTCCCCAGCTTCCCACATTTTCTTGAAGATAAAGCCAAGCTTTTCTTAGTGTTGGGTTTAAAGGCTATAAAGGTAACTGTTGCTTTCCTAGGTCTCTTCTGATTTCCTGGCACTTGGGCATGGTTTGGTCTCTGGAACAGTGTGAGCATTTCCTTAGCTAAACTGTCCTTTAGCACCATCACCTAGAGGCTGGTAAAAGAGGCTGCAATGGTCACCAAAGACCAGTGGATTCATCTCACCTGGGAGGCAATGCTATGAAAAAAAGGCCAAAGTGAGATCTCTGTACCAATAAGTTATTTCTTTTGTTCTAGGAAAAGCCTATTGTTCTTTGGTTTATTTGCCTATCAAAGTAATTTCTAGAAAGGACCTGCTAGGAGCAGCTCACAGTGTTTTTGTTTTATTTTTTTTTTTAAGGTAACCAGATGATTGCCAGTTGCCACTTATCTGATGTCAGCTTTGCCCTGAGGATAGGCTGAAGTTAGAGCAAAGCAGACAGCAATCTCCTTCATCAGCTGCCACGGTTCCCAAGTAAAAGAATACATAAATGCCTCTGAAGGCTAAAAACATGCCCACAGGCAAAGGAAAAGAATATATTGGAATACACTTTAAAAACATAAGTACTACATGATACTTCAGCAAAGGAATACTCAAATACTGCAGGGTATTTTGTTTGCTTAGTTTGATCAAGGGTGATGCTGATGATGGAATGGAATGTCTGCCTTAGCTGGATCCCAATCGCAGCTGAGCCTTTAGAAACACTAAGAGTTCATGCTGTAACCATGCAAACTTCACATCCTGACCTTTAATTGGAAACCCCTTCTGCTCCTATGTCCTTTTTACATGAAATAATGATTTCTCCTGTTACTACTGTTCTAAGCAAACTAGTATTCAAAGGAGTTGTTTTTTTGAGAGGGACACAGTGGTCTGTATTATGCAATCAGGACAAACCTAAAGAAATCTTATTGATTCATTGAATCCTATTTTAGATGTAAAATTTGAACTTCCTGGGTACACATAGAGAAATATTTTTTTTCTAAGTACACAATGGCTATAATTTGTAAAATGTGGCCACCTTAAGCATGATAGCATATTTTGCAATATAAGCTTTTAATTCATGTTTTAATTCATTCAGCTCTTAAATAAAAGACAAAACTAAAATCAAACCGAACAATAAGTTTGGGTATTGCTCAGGAGTCTTCAGTATGCTTTTGGACCTTACAGAGGAATCATTATGATAAGAAAAAGATACTTTCTCTTTTGATATAGACGTATTTAGAGCTCTTCATAACCTGATAAGAATTTTCTGAATCATTAGAGAGTGACTGCAGAAGTGATTTCTTCTTCCTTATCCTGAGCTGCCTATTTTTCTGTCTTAAGTGCTGCCCTGTGCATCTGTATGCGAGAGAAAAAAGCAAAATGGCTTTTTCACTGGACCATTCAGCTGGTACCAAGAGGCACGGCAGGAAATGGGAGAATTTATGTCAAATACAAGTGTGTTTGATCTGGAGCAAGGGAAAGCAAAATTCTCCCAGCAGTAGGCACACCAGTGGAATAAAGAGCTATTCAATAACATCTTTCTCACTGTGCTCGTTTTGGCTGGGGTAGAGTTAAAATTCTTCACAGTTGCTGGTATATGGCTGTGTTTTGGATTTGTGCTGAACACAGGGTTGATAATATAGAGATGTTTGTGTTATTGCTGAGCAGGGCTCACACAGAGCCAAGGCCTTTTCTGCTTTTCGTGCTGCCACACTGGCAGGGAATTTTGGGGTGTGTGGGAGGTTGAGAGGAGCCACAGCTGGGACAGGTGACCCAAGCTGACCAAAGGGCTACTCCAGACCTTATGGCATTATACTCAGTGTATAAAGCTGGGGGAAGAAGGAGGAAGGGGGGATGTTTGGAGTGTGATGTTTGTCTTCCCAAGTAACATGTGCTGGGGCCTGCTCCTCTGGAGATGGCTGAACACCTGAGTGTCCATGGGAAGCACTGAATGAGCTCCTTATTCTGATTTGCTTGCATGTGTGGCTTTTGCTTTTCCTACTGAACTGTCTTTATCCCAACCCATGAGTTGTGCACCTTTTTCCTTTCTGATTTTCTTTCCAATCCTACTGCTGAAGGATTGAGTGAATGGCTGTGTGGGGCTTTTTTACTGGCTGGGGTTAAACCACAACACTCACGTAGCAACTCTCATTTTTTACCATATCACTTGTGACCCCAGGTGCGTGTGAGCAGTGTTTTACAGCTGTTGTGGCTGCCAGTAGAGGTAGAGGAGATGATCTGGTTGTGCAATCCTTGACCTGAATAGTTTTAGGGTGACTAATCCCTATGAATTTGGACTACCCTGCCTAAGACTGGGAATAGGTTTTCTACTGGTAAAGCCCAAAGCATGAGGATGACAGTCTGTGGCTATGTGGCCACAGTGATCTTATAGAAGTTGTTAAATAATCTGGAGGATCAACAGTAACTCTGCCAAGGTGGCTATGCAGTCTGGTAACTTAGGGGAGAGAAAACCTGATGCTCTCCTAACAGTGATTGGGGACAGTTGGAAGTTCCTGAAGATGGCTCAGGTTATGCAATGAGATATTCAGGGATTTGTCTGAAGTCACAGTGTTGTGTGCCGTTAGCAGATGTAAAATATAAAAGTGCTTCTACAATCACAGTCTTTGGTCAGCTTGCTCAAGCATCAGTAAAGTGTTCACCTTGTCTGAAGAACCACGGCTGTGACTCTGAAAATAAATAGTGTTCTTTCTTCAGCTGTACAGAACAGGGATAACTCTTCTGTGAGCAGAAGGGTACTGCTCTTTTATGTAATGTAGCCTGGTGACTTAAATGCCCCCCAGGAGTGCAGTTGCATCTTCCCAATCCATTTCCACCTCCCAGAAAACTGCTTCTTTTACCATCCTGTGCTCTCATGGGAGATAAGAAACTCTCCATGCCTCCTGCTGAATGTACCAATACCTATATAATTAAAAGAAATTGAGTGAAAGAATATGTGTCCAACAGCAAGCATGAGTGTAGACTCTGATACGGGCTCTTAATAGGTATTGGAAACTTGCGATCCAGGTTCTATTCCAAGGTCAACTTTTAAAATTTCCAAGAAAAGCCCATGAAGCCAGCCCAACATGCAGGGATTTCAGTAACATGAATACACAACTAACACAAAAAATGTGGCACCTATGGATTTATGCTTAAGGGAGTGGGCAGCATGTGGAGTGAGAGCTTTCAGGATAATTTTGAATCTAGTTCTAGCTGAGTTTCACCAGATGCATTTAAGTGATGATCTTTTCCTGGGTTCACTTTTCACCAAGACAAGCACCACTTGGACGTGAACTAGTGCTGAAATAAGACTTATAATGAGCTTGGGATTCAGATCCAGCATACAGCAGTCTCAAAATGGATATCC
Source organism: Vireo altiloquus (assembly GCA_013396875.1). NCBI lineage: Eukaryota > Metazoa > Chordata > Aves > Passeriformes > Vireonidae > Vireo > Vireo altiloquus. The sequence goes on from VZRF01010033.1 coordinate 752,381, forward strand.
TGAGTTTCTTACAGTGCCAAGATGGTTTTGCTAAATAAAAACAGCCTTCAAACAATCTTATCTTTTAATCTAAAACCTAGGCATATACTGATAAAGTAATAATAACAATAGATTTTCATTTTGGATTATTGAGACAGGGAAATAAACACTGCTGTAGTGAAATCTACCAACCACCAAAAGCCAGTCTCTTCTACATTACTTTTCTCTGCACTGGTGGAAATCTGCAGATGCTTCTCTAAATTTAAAAGCAGAATTAACACTTGAATGGAGTGACTCGAAGCAGAATCCAAGTTTTGTTTACTATTAGGCAGTCTTATTGCATAAATAAACACAGTATACAGCTGCTGTGACTTGTTTTTTAAAGTCAGCTTGCATTTAATTTGGGAATACAGTCAACGTTAATTTACCCTTCATTTTGTCTTGGGATTTCTAAAAAATGTGGCATGCCAAATACTAATTAAAGTAATGGTACTAATTCAAAATCTCAAATATAAAGCTGAAAAAGATAAGAGCTCACATGAAATTGCTTATGTTAGTCTTTAAATTAAATTGCTCATTAGATTGTCTCCTGTGTCCTACATTCAAAGGTCGTGTACAGATTTCACTATGAATAAAAAAAAAGAGACAGGTAATAGTCTCCAAAAGAAAGCACAACTGCATGCCTTTTCTAATGTGTTGTATCATGAAATTGCATCTGGTTTACTTACACAGTAGAAGCCTGTGCTTTACCAGGACAATAAAACAGAAAAGTAAAATCATAACAAAGGGGAAACACAACCCTTTAGCACACCTAAACTTTTTCACCTGGAAAGTGAAATCAAGGCACTGTTATCCAAATCTTCTCAACAGGAACAATCATCCCAGAGATTTATTTGACTGCAACAGAAGCTGGTGGTTTATCCCCCATGTTTGGTGTTTTGCTTTTGGATTTATTGGTTTGGTTTTGGTTTTTTTTGAAAGTATTTTCTGATAAAATATGCAAGTAATTTACCAGCTTTTCCACTGTGTCCCTGTTAATCATCAGACTTTCACGGAATGCAGATTTTCTTCTGTTTTTGAGAAAAGGTGATCCTCAACTAACATGAAGCACGCTCATAAGATGCTGTTCTGTTAGCAGATGTGTGAGGTTGCTTTCAAGGACATCTTGTCCATAGTCTTTAGTACAGCACTTGTGTCAGTGGCCAGAGGCTTTTTGAACTGGTTGGCAATGGCCTCTCAGATCTATATGGCTCCTGACAGGTCTATTCTGTTGCTGCTTTGTACCTGCTTTAAAATTTCATGTTGTATTTCTCTATGCAATTTCTTCAGCAATTACCTTTTTCCTTTTTTTTCCTTCAACAAGAAGCTAACCAGCCTTAGTCTCAGGGAGCTGGAGGATGGCTCTCTGTAGTAGAGGAGAAAAGCTTTCATCTCCTCTTTCCTGTCTGCACTGTTCAACCTTGCAGCTACTAAGCATAATTTCATGGAGTGATACAGACTGGAAGGGACATCCAAAGGTCACCTGGTCCAAAACTCCAGCTCTAAGCAGGGCTAAGATCATATTGCTCAGGGTCTTGTCCAGTCGAGTTCTGGATATCTCCAGGCATGGAGATCAGTGGTGGATACAGAGTGAACCTCTTCTTTATCTCCACACTGTTGGCAGCAGCGTGCCTAAACATTCAGACAAAAAAGAGAGGACATGGCAAATGTTCATCTTTGTGTAACACACCAGTTTTACCAACTCTTTTTTGAATAACAAGGTCATAATTTTTGAACCATCCAAAGGGCACGTGGGACACATCACTTCTCTGTACATGTACATGTGAAAGGAAAATTAGCTAATAATTTCAGGTTTTATCCCCCAGGATTACTTCACGGTACATATTTTCCACATTTCTATTGTGCCATTAATCTTTATCCTGTGCCTTCTGCAGAGACTTCTTTTTTCCCTCCCACACAGGCTGCCAGGCTCCTGCTCTCCAAGAGGTCACAGGTTGCAGAGGGATCCACAGAAACAGGAAACCAGGCTTCCTCAGTCAGTTTTGAAACACCAGAACCTGTTTCCTTTCTGCAGAAATAAAGCCTGTCAGGGCATCCTCTGGGTACGCTCACTATCTGAGCAGCAGCCCAGGAGGGAGAAACTACAGGGTTTCTTGTTTAGGAAATAAATGTGAGATAACTTACAGCATTTACAAACCATCAAAATGAAGGAGATTATTTTCTTGCTGCTCCTCTTGCACTTACAGAGGGGCAGCATTGGGTTTAACATTCCAGGAAAACTCTGGACCACAGGACAAGGTGATACGACCCAGATGAGTCACTCAGACTCGACTCCACCCTCGACCACCATTAGGGGGTCACCCCATTCTGAAATCCAAGCTACCAAAGCAAGTGCCTCACAGGGACGTCCTTTTGCATCTTCAGGCGAGGCACTGGGAATGAAAGCAGTGAAGAAAACTCCCAGTCCCACAATATCTACCCCTGCAAGTCAGTCAAATGGACTCGGTGATGACGACTCTGGCAGAGACAAGATGGGAAGCTCATCTCGCAGCAAAGGGACAGCATTGCAAAGCACTGCTAGAGAGATCCCTCTGCTTCAAGGGGTCACTACAAGCCTGGATACAGCTACAGGGAACAGATCTGTCAAGCAGTTCTCTCGCAGCACTGGTATCACCAGGAGCCAACAGGATGCCAACTCCAAAGCATCCGGCTTTGAAACTACCAGAGGAAAGTAAGTGATGTATTTTTTCTTGTCTCCTATACACTGCTTAGGAATGGTTATTTCCTGTTGCCAGTGACATAATTGGCAAAAGTCCTAGCAATTTCAGTGAAATTATTTCTTGACCTTAAAAAAGACCGTCTAAAACAAGCAAGGGACCAAACTGTCGGCATTTACTCAGGCAAAACCATTACAACATTCCTAACAGAGTAAATGCTGCAATGTTTTATTCCTCAGGGTAGTTGTCTCAAAATCAACAGGGAAGTCATTTTCATATATGGGTAGGAAAGGGCTACAATAGATGACCCCCTGTTTTATGCACAGTAAACTATTGTTGATTTCTTTTTCTTCTTTCTTTTCTTCTGGGTAAAAGAAATTGCAAATGCACTATTTCATTTGAAATCTATTAAAAAATACTGTGTTTGCAAACTTCTTCGCTAAAGTGAAAATACAAGTAGTTAAATGTACAAAATGCATCAACGTCTGACAATTTGAAACATCCTATTTTGTGACAAAAACTTATAAAAAGTGGTGTTGTAGGTGAATGTGCATTCAGAACTGTATCACTTAACACAAAATAGCTGTGCATAATAGACTATATCAAACTGTACTGTCTAGTTTTATGGCTCTGGAACACTCAATTATTTTCTTTGTTCCTAATGTCTTTGGTTCTCAATGGGGATATTAACATTGACTTTGCAGATATTGCAAGGCTCTCTTAATTGCTGATATATAATCAGATCCCGGTAGAAAATGAAAGACACGAAGTAATCGTTGTTTTCCATAGTATTTATGGAACGTGAGCTTTCAGAATATAGATTTCTTCTTTTGATAGTGCTTTCCCAAATGTTAGCATCCAACTTCATGCAAAAGAGAATAAATCATCACTACTACAATCATCTTGCTGTGTGTGGCTGGGAGCTAGTGTTCCTTTAACTGAAAGAAAATATTTCCATTGACCTGAGCATATTTAGATCATGCATAAGGGAAATAATGCACAAAGACCCAAAGGAAAAGAGTCCTTTGCCTCTACTTGGAAGAGAGAGCCCAGTAAATGAGCTGTTTTTCCCAGACATCTTTCCTCACATTCTCCTTAAGTTCTGAAAATCATGTTACACCACCTTACTGCAGTGTTTGGCAGAGTGTCTGAGTTCACCTGAGTTAAATGGGTTTTACATGAGTGCTGATAGCTACATCTCCATTAAAATAAATCCTAATACATGATAACCTTGGTCCTTAGCTTTCACAGCTTTTTTCAAGAACAGTATTGCAATTGAATTAATCTTCAGAAAAAAAATCTGTGAATCAGCAGGTATTCTTTCTACCTTTTACGTGAGATATAAGTAGCAAAAAATTAGTCTCTGGTGAAAATGTTCACGTGTTTTATTTATCATAATGACATGTGGCTGCAGCTGCAGAGAGGCAAAATAAGCAAATCTTGTATTTGCCAGGACTTAATTTCATGAGTGGTCAAGGAGCAACCTGCTGTGCAACATGGATATTTGAGTCCACTGAGCCAGTTAGCAGTAAAGCCAGGATTGCACATCAAACTTACAGGAATGTGTAGCAGCATGAAACCCCAGCATAAAACAGAATGCTGCATCCCCACTCTCTTGCTCAAACTGCTGAGCTGCATACCCTCTCCCCATCTAGAAAATGTCTACAGCTCTAGGTGTGGCTCAGTCCTTTTCACAGTGAGATTCTTGTGCTACAAGGCTTGTCTTCCCACTGTACACAAGTGTTTTTACAATCACCTCGGGTGTTTTGAACTTTCCTTCCGCTTTTGCCGTGACCTGGACTGTTACTTCAGTCACATCACTGTTCCATCTTCCTTTCCTTATGAATTAGACCTGGATGAATAACAAACTTGCTTGTGACTCTTTTTTTTTTTCCTAGCACAGACATGAGAAAATGCCAAGTCTTGTGTGCTTACTGTTAGCAATCACTGCTGTGAAACACCTGAATAGCTACTGCTGGGAAAATATGCATAAGAACAAAAAAAATTCTCTTTATTAAGTGCGGGTGCCATCGACTACACCCTAAATAATTTCTAGCATATATTTTCCTTTTTCTTTTTCAATATTTATCACAAATAAAGGGAAAGATATTGTAAGACTTGCAATAAAGACATGCATCTTTCTTCAAGGTTTTACTCACTTGAAGTCGGAGCACAGCATGACTCAATAGCAGATTCCACAGTTGTAAAGTGTGAGGAAATTTGGAAAAACAATTTGCTCTTTGAATTTACTTTGAATTAAAGCACCTCTTTGGTTATAAACTCTATTCCAACCCGAATTTTTGAGTGACCTTTTAGGAACTGCATGGCTCTGTAATCCTTTATGGCAACCCATTTTGCTAACATATGTGCAGAGATGCTGATATTAGGAAGCTCCATACAGAAGGAACAATATAGAGAGATCTGTGAGAGACAAGAGGAAAGAAAACAAACAAGAGTGAGCATTTATTTTTAAGCATATTTATAATTTTAAAAATACCAATACATAAACGTTGTTGGAGTCTGCAAAACTGTCAGATTACCCACAAGGTACAATATGTGCCTACTGTATGAACTTAATTACCCAAATAACCCTTTCTGAAGGAGGCTATGTGCCTTAATGGCTTAATTACAAAGATAATATTGCTATATCTACCCTAGGTTATGTGAGGACAATATTATGAACCCATATCTAATCACATGCACACTAGAACTAGGTTAGGCTTTGAGCCTCTATCACATCCTGATGTGGTATTATAAGGGCTAAATATTGGGCATATCCTTTTCTCTAAAAACACTGAACCCTTTCTTATTCTTCACTTTAATTGCACAAAAATGCAATTAAATTCTGTTCCTTCACATTGGAACAATTTTATAATTAACCTTAGAATAGGTACAGGAGAGCACAATTTGTCACTGTCTGCTCTCAGACCATTTCAGAAGAAAGATTTCTGTGGTGAGGTATTCCCCCTTCTGGCAGGGTCTGCACCCAAGCTTTCATAAGGATAAGAAAACTTCACAGGAGCACATCTGGAATAGCCTGAGCTGAAGGAGAATTCCTTTCTTCACTCCTAGTAATGAGTTTGACTTTAGCTCTGAAATGTAAAACTTAATGTCTCTACAAATATGCATTTTTTTTTATTTTTTATTACTACCTGTCTTCAAAGTTTTATGAAATCCGTAACAATGAATAAAGAAATACTGGAAAACTAGAAAGTGAAAATTTTTCCAAAATTCAGTGACACTAAATATGAATATCAATTTGGTGTCACAGAAGAAAATTTCTGATACATTCATTTCAATTGAGTTAATTTGAGATACATGGTTTTCAGCCTGTGGAGAGAGACAGCTGCAGTATTTCACTGTGTAAAGCAGCTCAAACAACAGTGGTGCAATGGAGTAAGTCTCAGGTGGAGTCCTGGGACCAGCACACTCATCTTTTCATTCTGAGCCTTATTTTAGTAGTTACTGTCCAAGGCAGCTCCTGAATACATGAGACCTTCATTCAAGCTGTAAATTAAGCACAGTATTCCCACATTGCTGAGTGGCTTTAGATTACTCTTTTCTCTTATTATGTGTATATTACACCTTTTCCTGTTATCATGGGGCCACTGAGGGTCTTTATAGGCTTCCTTTACCATTACCTTGGATAGTGGTGAGGTGACAGTATTTTATTACCAAGCACAGAAGGGTTTAATAGAGTCAGCATCAGGTACAGATTTGCTTAGCTGTCACGTGTGATAGGAGTGCTGAAATATTTCATTCTTGCAACCAGAACTCTGCATTTCTCCCTGGAAATTGCTTTTGCCTGTATCAGCTTGGTAGAAATCTAGTGTACTGACAAATTAAAATGAATGGTTAAGATCAGCAGATGGTTCAGATACATGAGACACATAGAAGCCTGATTTAACTGCCTAGTTAATGCAAGGTTCACAGTCTCTTTTCATCATGTCACTTTTTAATGGAGCAGAGAGAACAATTCTTGAATCAATTTCCTAAGATTTTGCATCACTGTGCATTTACAAAAAATACAGTCACACATGGCTTAGGTTTCTGCCTCACTAGGTGCATTCAGTATGGCCTGGAAGGAGGAAGATCTTACACTGGCCCGAGGTTGCCTTGGTGGCTGTGGCAGGGTGTGTTTGACAATCTTTGTCCCTGGGAATTTGCATTCCAACCATGCAGAAGATCTTTACAATAAGCCACTCTTGTTCAGCAGCACCTTGAATGTATTTCTGATGCTCAGCCATAAGCCCACAATCCAATTTTCCTACATGCTAAGCTCAGTGTTACTCCCACAGCAGTCCCAAAGACCATGGCAAATGGCGATGATGGCTCTTAGAGTCATGGCAGACTGTTTTCAGCAGCACAGGAAACATAAAAAAAAAAAATCACTTCTTCACCAAGGCTGTTTTTGAGACACTCACAAAGTACTTAGCCTCCTCAGAGTCTCATTTAGTTTTTCTGTGGTCAGATAAGGCACCACCATACAGATGATTTCTCATTTTTTTTCTAGATGGCAAAATCGAGATTTTTCTGTCTGTCTCATTACACTAACTATTGTGTTAATGCTCGTGCTTATCTTGCTCTTGTTCTTTGTTTCATCTGCCATGGGAACAGCAAGGATTAGGAACAGACTCTTTTCCATCACTACAATGTCCCTTCACCCTTCTGGATAGATCAGGATTACTGTACCAAATGGGACACAGAGCTTGGATTTACCTCCTAACCCCTGCAAATACTCACCTCTTTGTGGCATTTTATTTAAGGTACCCCATTAACATCTGCTCAGGTATGCACAGAAAATAGGCATTCATACAAATCTGAATATAATTAACATTTTAGAGAACTGACACTAATTCTGGAATAGACTTGGCAAGGAAGAGGACAGCAGCAAGGTGTCCCCGTATGTTTTCCAAAGGCATTATCGGTGTTGCCAGTTAGAGAATGCAAGTGTTTCAAATGTCAATTTTTCTGCCAAGTCTGATACACAGCATCTATTCTGTATCACATTCTTGGCAAGCAGCACCACTGGTCGTGAGGAAAAGCCTGTGGGAAAAAAAATAACCTTGAATTTCATGGGCTTTGGCTCTTTTCTGTTCAAGAACCCCATAAGATCAGTCAGGGACAGTGTAAAGATATGTATCTGTATGATAAAGTGGCAAATCAGATACAAAGAAAATGGGAAGGCATTTAATCATTTGATGAAGGGAAACAAGAAGAGAAAAACTGCCCAAAACAACACTATAAACAAGGACAAGTTGACCCCTGAAACTGCAATGGATCTTATTTTTTATATTTTCATTTTGTCTTTACAAAGGCTTTTTTTTTGTCTTCAGTATTTCTCAAAGTGGAAAAGCCATCACTGACACAATGCAATCTCCTTTTCTGTAGATCACAAAAGCACTAAAAAAGCAGTGAAAACCAATACCACTGAAGGTTACCTGAAAATCACTGACAGTAAAGCAGTAAAACTAGACAAGAACTACCTTAATGAATTTTGTACACTGGGTCAATTTGAAGATGGAAAATAAATTTATATTCCAGAAGTAAAAAAGCAGAACTCAGACTTTTTTAAGGAGCAATTTGTCTGCATTTTCAGATGTGTTTTACTGGATAATTCTCAAAGATTTGAGTTTAATGGATACTTTCTCCAAAGTCTAAATTGTATCTGGAAAAGTTTGATTATGTTAAAGGGCTCTGAACAAGGAGTGGTAGATCGTGTATCAAAGAGGTGATCTGATTTGCAACAAGAGAACATTTTAAATGCTAAAATAGATTGGTGGAGTGCTAAATAATGTAGAATTGGTGAATTAATTTTTTCATCATGAGGGAGGACCAACAGTAAATAAAAATTCGAATGAAACAAAGAGGCTGTTTGCAGTCCAAGGCTTCAGCACCGTAATACAAAAAAAGGAAATGAATGACGAGAGCAGAATTTGTGTTTTGTAACAGACAGGACAAAATGTCAGGACACTGAGTCCTTAAAAAAAAGACATTAAACAAATCTTTGACACCTAATGCTCCAGTCAGTGTCAGCAAGTCAGCTGTTTCTCAGGGATAAAAACATATCCTATAACATATTTTATTATCACATAGTATTTTATATTACGTGTCACATGCACTTTTTAGTTTCTTTCATTCCAGCCAGCTTGTAAAACACATTTTCCAATTTGTTTTGTTTATGGTCAGTCCCTAGTGAGTACTGATTTTTATTGTAGCTGAGATTCACACATTGCAGACCAAGGGAAGCTGGGCACTGAACCTAAGGAATTAACTGGTTTTGGTCAAGTTTATAAATTCTCTTTGAAATAGAGCTTATATTTTTGAAAGCTACAGAATTTACCATATCACAGAGAAGTCTCTGTAGTCACCTAGTGGAATTCAAAGGAAGTTGCTAAAACCAATCTCCCATGCAATAGCAAAAAAGAACCTTGTGAGGGTGCTTGCTATCCTTATAATCTGAGTGTTTACATGGTGTCAATCAACATTATCTCTCCTCATCCAAACTTGCCAGGTTGTTTAGAGCAGATTGAAAAGCCAGCATCTCCTGGCTCTAGATGCTTGTAGCACCTTTCTGCAACCCCTTTTGCTCAGATGTAATGCATAATGTACAATTAAAACTGTTGCAGAATCAAGACGAGTATTTCATTAACTATTCTGTGAAATACAAATAAGTTGCATACAACACGAATGAGGCACAACCACCAAGCTGGGCATGGACTTTGACAACAGCTCCAGCCCTGGGTCCTTTTTGTATTCCATCAGCAACACAATAATCTCATTTTCATGATTCAGTGATGTTCAGCTGGGCTGATTCAATACCATTTCTATTAAAAGCCAGGTAATCTGATTTACTCGCAGACAAAAATAAGTCATTTTCAGATGTGATTTGAAAGGGGCACAACAGATTCCATACCCTTTGTGGTCCGACTGGCACTGGTGTTCCTGTGGGGTGGCTTTAGGACCACTTACAAGGACCTATGCTTACAACAAGCAAGCGGGAGCAATCAGTTTTTGTGAGACTTGCTTTTTTTCTCAGCAATGCACCCGAGGAACATTTTACAGTGGAAATGTGCTGTGNGTGGTAAATATCTCAGCAGCCCCGGGTGCCCCAGCGGCTCCGCGGGCTGCGGCCGCCACCTGCCAGCCGTGCCCGGCACTGCCGCGCCCCGCGCCGCCGCCGAGGCTCATCGCGGCTTGGGAGAGGGTTTAAGATTGCAAAGACGGATTTTAAAGGCTCTCTCGAGTCCCCCAAACCAGGAGGCAGGGATCCCAAAAGCTAAAGACAGGCTTAAAGGCAGCGTCTGGGTGCCACTGATGGGTCCCTGCCTGTTGTAGGCGCTTTGTTCCAGCCGCCTGGGCAGGCTCCGGGGCCAATTCTGTGCTCAGGACTTGGAATTGGGAATGGCCCTAAGGCCCAGGAGACTCAGGCTGCCGAGGCTGCCAAGCAGACGTGATCACAGGTTCCAGCAGGAGCAGATGCTGCTCTTCCTACCGTGCCCTGCTGCTCGGTGTAGGTGCTTCCTCACCCTTGGGGGTGGGATGCCACTTTCGGGTGTAGCCAAACCACACGGAGTGCAGAGCTAGGCTAGCAGTATTTTGGTTTAAGCTGGAAATACCGCAGCAAATACCACATCAAGGAGGCAGCTTCAAAGGCCTGAGGACTCTCCCACACATTGCTACCAGTGCATGTTCCCAGCCAAGACATGCAAGAGGAGGATGAAATCTGTCACTTGGGCTTTATGCCAGCTGGGGACTTGTACTGCTCTTTCCAGGCTGGATTTCTGTTGTATGTTGTGAGGATTTTGTTTTGTTTTGCTTTTAAATACAGCTTTCCTGATTGAAATCAGGCTCAATGCAAAAGAGATGCTAGGCTCCTCCAGCTCTCAACAAAATCTGCATGTTAGAAGCCTGTGTTGATGATCTGGAATAAATTATTCCAGGGAGGGTAAAGAGGATTTTCAGGTTTAAAGTCCTGTTATGCAAAGCAGTTGTCTTCTGTTCTGCCTTTGCATTAACACAGCCTGTCATAGTTCTTCCGCCACGCTTCATCTTCTATTTCCAAATCTACATTTTTTTCCGACAATTTGATTTCAAAATTATATTTACATTTTTAACGTCTCTTAATGAGCTTATTTCATTGGTAGCGTAAACCTAATTATGAGTCACACCAGGGGCTCTTTTGCTGTGAATATTTCCTTCAATTTAGCCTGATCAAAGATTGCTGGGCCATATGAGAACCGCAGCTCCAGACATTGCACTCACGTACATTAAGAATGAGTTAAATATTTTAAATGGAAACAAACCACTCAAGTTAGTTAAACTTTTGGTAGAGACCAGAGGGTGAGTTCAGACTGTCTTTAAAATTCAAGAATAGCCCTTAACATTTGAGGTGTATTGTAACATTTTTTCATTTGGAAGGCATCTCCAAATGGGCAAGTTCCGATATCTGTTCCTCAAAGCTAGACACCCTCGATAGTAATAATAATAATAATTATTAGGGGATTTACAGTATGAATTTTTTAAAGGTTTGGAGGGGTAGGGTTGTTTGTTTTTTTAACTGAAATCTGTATTCAAGTGCTTTCATGTCTTTTGCAATTTTTTTAAAGCCTGTTTTCATTCTCTTATCTTTACATTGACCACCTTTGCTCAGGTGTAAAATGGCTCTCAGTTACTAAAATGGATGCCCCCAAATATGTGCACTGCAGAACAGGTTGTCAATGACAATATTGCTGTACATCTTCTGCTTAATCCCTTTCTCTGGTGAGCCGTCAGATCCGCATGCAAGGATAAAGGGCAGGCTAGGGAGCCAGAGGCTGAAGTCCTAACCTCACCCCGCCTTGCTGTAGCCCAGATTTTAAAATCTGACTCCTATATTTGGCTTTTTATAATTTGCAGAGGTGGGATGCTTAGCACCCAGCTGCCCAAGGCGTTAGCTCCTCACTTCCCAGACCACTAATGTGCAACAGGAGAGGAGATGTGGTACTTCATAGCAGCTAGAGATGGCATTATTGCTTCAGAGGTTTTCTGAGCAGACTTTTTATGCCATCAGTTAATTGCTGAGAATTATTTAGGAATTTAGATGTTTACATTCTCTATACTTAGTTTAAATCATAAGCAAATCCCCATGATTAGTCAGAGCTCCTCCTGAGTAGATCCCTGTCAGTCTGGCCCAGAATCGCTTCCTGCATCTGTTAAGAAATATTTAGTATCCCATTCATATGCTGAGAGTTTGTTGGTTTTTTGTTTTGTTTTTTTTTGTTTTTTTTTTAAATCTCTGTGCTGCACTTTGGAGAAAAAAAAAATACTTTGATCTTGGGTATGAATTTGCACAACCCTCACCACAGCTATGAAAGGGATTTCATGCCTGTACTGGGAAAGGAGCTCAGTGATAGTGTCCTGGGCAGGATAATGAGCCCTGATGGTCCTAAGCAACCTCACCTGTAGCCTCCACCCACGCCCCTGGGCCGGGACTCCACTTAAGCCCAGGCTTGAATGTGTGTTGCTTTCCTTATGAGGATACTTGTCTCTAGCAGTCCTCTTGGACCGGGAGCCTTCCGTGGTCCCTGCTGGGTTTCTCAATGACCAGTTCCTGCCACCCTGCTGCTGCCTGCAGGTTGTGATGCTGCTGGTGAGGTCAGTGCCTGGCCTGTGTGGTTGGCCTTCCCCTTTTGATGGGGAGAAATCCCACTCGTGCTGCTCCCTGATGCTCGTCAGGGAGGAAGCCCCCTGGAAGAGCTGTTCTCCTGGCGGTGCTTCCAAGGGTGCCAAGTGCTGTATCTGGCTCCCACTGAACTCTTGGCAAGAGAAGATGCCTGTCCTCTCTTGCTGCTGCAGAGGTGTGCTGGAAGAGGTGCAGATGCAAGCTCTTTCTGGCTTACTACTGCTGGTTTTTAACTCAAATGTCATTATTAGTTACTATTGCTAGTCTCTGTGATACACGAGACTGTGAAGGGCCCGCATGCCTCAGCCCAAGGGGTGGGTAAGTAACTTCATTATTCCTCTGCAAACCTTGAAAGACTTAAATTTCCGGTTGTTTTTGCCGATTTTATGTGTCTCAAACTTGCATGTAGTTGCTCCTGACTTCCCCAGAAGTAGTGAGCAGAGCACCTAATCTTTATGCTCATGCTTGACAGCTGCATTTAACTTTTAGCAAATATTTATTCATGGAGTCTCTAATTAATACACAGATAAAAGGCAGTAGCTAAAGGAGTGAGAACATAAAGGGAGCATCAAAAAAAGCACAGCCTTTTTATACCTAATTAAGAAGGAATACTATCTTAATGAAAACTCTCAAGGAAGTGTAAAGTGAGTGAGCAAAATCAGATCAAAGGCACTCAAGAAAAGCCCATTTTGTATGAAGTACGTTATTCCTCAAATAAACAGTGTGTGTTGTGAAAGGGAGCACAGCAATATTGGCAGTAGAGATATTGTGAGGTTCAATCTGTTAGTTTTAGCATCTTTCTAGCTTATTCTGCTTTTTTTCTCAGGAATCATTTTCCAAGTACAGCACTACAGAGCTTAATGTACATACGCTGGTAGGAACTCAGTAGACAAAAGCAATCACTTAAGGATAGATGCTGATACTATTTTGTGTTTTGTGCTGTTGTTCGTGTTTGAAGCAGTGTAAATCTGTATTAATGCCACTTAAGTAAATGGAACTAATTTGGTCTTTATTGTGTTTTGATATCCACTGTAAGGAGCCCATAACAAGATACTGGTTTCTGGGGTAAGTAACCCTTACTGAACCATGAAGTGTGAACAGAACTCCTACAATGGCAAGGAAATGTTAGCAGCAAAACACAACACAGAAAGATGAATTTTAAGTTCTCATATGCAAACATTTTTTGGAAGTACTTGCAGCTCCACCAGTCCTACAACTAAAATAATGTCTAGTCACTAACTTGCCAAGTCAAAAATTGAATATTTTTTAGCATGGACAAGGCAATAACTTATTATCCTGAGAAAGGCTGTATGACATTAAGGATGAAAGAAAAAAATCAGTACTAGGCCAAATAGACATTTGTTCCACTCACAGAAAAGCAATAATACTTTTTTTAGGATGCCTTCAAGTCTGCAGCTGGGATAATTCCTGAGACAGAGATTAGAGTTACAATGATTTTAAAAAAAAAAAAAACCAAACTGATAATACCCTAATGGCATGTTTTTTCATGAAATAGTTTTACTGCTTTTTAAATCTGTTTTGGCTTCCAAATTTGGCACAGTCTATGGCTATGGAAATGCTACCCTGACCCTTTGTTTTCATCTTTGGTTTTAAACCTGTTTTGTTTTGATGCCTGTTTATCATTACAAGACTAACTGAATAATGAATGTCACGACTTCCTATCCCTCCTGCTTTTCTTCTGTTTGTATCTTGGGGTTTTTTCACCTCTCTTTAGGGTGTAGGACCAAACCTGAGTTCTTCATTCAAACTAGGTGTAGAGTCGTGTACAGCAACATAGAGTTGATGTACTGAAACTGTGGTGACTCCTGTTTGTTCTTTAATCCTTCCCTAACAATGTCAAGTATTTGATTACTAGGCTTAGGTAATGCAAAACAATAAATTGGCCTATTCATAGAGCCATTAACAATGACTCTAAGATTATTTTTCCCCGATGAAATCTGCTGTATGAAGTGATACTATTTCTATAAGCCTGTCTCTGTGACTGATTCTGCATTGCAAGACCCTTTTCTGACACTTACTTAATTGGAAATTCAGTATCATGATTTCTGCAATTCTTTAAGTTCAGCTTTGTTTACTGCACAAAATGATTTTGTATAATTCTGTATAATTCTGCCATCTCCCTATTTATTTACTTCCCCCCTAGTTAATGAATGTAGTGCCTATTACAGATTAATGTGGGATTGTGTTGATAAACTGCTTCTTGAGAAAGCAAACTAGTCTTTCATCTTTCTGATTTAATGCCTTATTTATCTGTAACAGGATCTATTTTCTTACTATGTGATAGATTGCTTCAGCTCCAATATCTTTTGGTGAGTGATCTTGCCAAAAGCCTCTGAAAATAACACCTTTACCTGCTTCTGATTCAAGGAATACCAATAGATCTCTGTGGTGTAATTGGCCTGTACAAATATGTCCTGAGCCATTATTCAGATTATAATTTTGACTTAATTCTATCCTTTACTGTAGCTTCTACTGTAGCAAGTTCCAAAGTCTGATTTACCAGTTTGCATTTGCCTTCAACCTCCTTAGAAACCCTTAAAAAAACCCCAACAAACCTATTCTTGCACTCACCAGCTCTGGCCCCTTGTGCTGCAGTGATCTAGGGTTTGATCATTTTTATAGGAATGCCTTTTCTGGATGGGCATCCAGAGGCACAGATAAGTGTGGAGCCTTGGCATGTGTTTGCTGTGTGTGGCTTTGACCTCGCAGTGCACTGGAAAACAAAGTCAACCTGTACTCACAGTATTCCTGGGGAAAGCAAGAAAAACTAGAAATGGCTGTCCATAAAGTGAAAGCTGTGGATGATTAAAAACCTTACTAAACAATCTTTGAACTCTGGATAAACAGTTTCTGTAGTCTGAAATGTAGGTGTGTTTTAGGACCTGTCATTACTGAAGTCTAGAAGAGCTTCTTTGTACTTGGAGCTCCACAGACATTTACAAATTAAAATTTAGATTTGCTATATGAATGTATGTAGAGATGGAGAAATGATTATCTGTTTTCTTTGCTGAGGCACAAAGACTGAGTAATTGCCCAAGACAACGTTGGCAGTTGGAGAGAAAGAAACTTAATTTTTGTAACTTACTCCTATCTATAAATTATGGGTTCAACTTTCACAATTAAGTATCGTATATCATCACACAGTGGAAAATGTTATTTTTACTTTTAATCATATTTACCTTCTCTATCTTACAGAAGCTGGTGTGCTTATGTCCACACCAGACTTGTACCTACAGTTGTGGTGGACAACCTGGAAACCTTCTCCTCAGGCAGAGCAAAGCCTTGCACTTGGCAAATTGGATCCTGCCCTCAGAGGTACGGAGAACTGGGAAGAAAGAGGACTTGCAAGTACTTTAGTTACCACCAAATGCACAATTAATGTGAATATAACTTTAAATATTAAAAGGGAAGCGGCAGAGAGTGGCTTAGTGTGTCTCCAGGTCTCATCTTCATGTGACCCTATAGCATACATTAAAACTGGTGGCCTGTTCCTATAGCAACTGTGAGTGACTGGGCATGCCTTCACTCTGGCACCCTCCCATCAGTTCAAAGTCTTCGAGTCAAAGAGGGATGCACAAGTACAAAGCTTTAGAGCACATGCATGGAAGAAAATCCTTTCTGTGCAGTTTTCCAAGCCTGTGCTCTGCTGGAGCGAAAGGCTTCCCCTGAGAGGCATAAATATTTTTGTTATTATCTCTCTGCTGAGTGCTTATTTCTGGCACAGCTTTGTTCGGGCAGTGAACCTAGACAAGTAATTGGCCTAGATGGAACTTGTAAATAATACCTCTGTTGAACATATTCAGATTGTCCTTTGTGGTTTGGATGCCTCGTTGTAGTCTTCAAATATCAGATTTCAGTCGTAAGTGAAATTGGATTTTAATACATGAATTTTAAAAATGGCAAACTGAAACAGCACCAACAAAATGGAGATTGTAGTGTATTTTTCCCTAGACAAATTTCAAAAGCCTCTTAGAAGTCAGTTGGACTGTTCTGAGAATTGTCCTCTAGGTGGTATGGCAGAACACGCTTAAAGCTTTGAGTTGAAACTGAGAATTGAGCTTCCTTAGCATTTGGTGACTCTGAAATGCAGTCGACTGCAAAACTGTGGATTGGACCCTGTGGTTGAAATGTTGCCGGTTTTGTTATTTTGTTTTGTTTTTTTCCTGATTCAATCAATTGAGGTCCTTGTGCTGCTCCTATAAATAAGCCTCTACTGTATAAATTTCTGGGACTCATTTACATGGATTTTTTTAATGTGGATTATTTTTGAAATAGCTATTCCTGATTAACTCCTTTCATGGACACTTCATTTTTGTGAGTGGTTTTAGTAATGGATTATGCTAATGCTGAATAAGGTGTTTTTATCATAAGACCATCCATACAGCAAAATAAACGAGAATGCTCTTGAATTAAGATCACCTTAATCTTTATTGAGTTCTTGCTGCTGCAAAAGCCCTTTCTTAGAGCCAAAGCTAGTGGGGACACATGCAAAGCTCCTGCCAGCTGCTATAAGGATTTTATTATATATAATATTATATGCCTTGCAAAGGGGTGACAAGATTAATTGGAGTGTAAAATACAGTGGCATTTTTTTAATGCTTTGGGAGGATTTTTTTCTTTGGTCTGACAGCCTTTAAATTTGTCTCTCTTTCTGGAATGATTTATAGGGGGATTGTGTGTACAAAACAATTCAGTAGCCATTTTATCATTGTATTTTCTGAGATTTTAAGTGTTCCTCATGTTAACAACTAGAACTACTGTGTGATATTATTTTTATTTGAACTTCATATTTAGTGTCTTAAAAGAGCAAGGAGACTTATTGTAGTTTATTCTGTACTCCCTACTGCAGCATATTCATTCTAAACTGACTTCTCTGTGAAGTTAGGAAATCTAGGAAAAGTTATGGGGTAGCCAGGACATGCAGAATGTGTTTGGACACAGAAATAAAATTGCTGCTGCCTCTGCAGTCGCATACTGAAACAGTAATAACTGAGGCCTCACAATTACATAGCCATGCCCTCCTTTCCCTGAAGTCCAGAGTGCAATTTTTCACACTTTATTGGATTAATGTTTGTATAATCTTGTTTAAAATAATCAGAAGGGAAGGTTTCCAGTGTGTACTAAATGTGTGCTGATGTGGCATAAATTTATTGTGAATGCATTTTTACACCAATTTCAAAGAAAATGAGTATATGACAATTGTATTTTTTTGGCTCACTTTGTTCGGTTTAGTAGATATTAATTGCAATATCTTCCATAAAAGATGCAGCATTTGAATTCTGAATAAGATATTCCAGGAAGAAATCTAAATAGACATCAGGTTTCTTTAAAATTCATGCAGATGATTTGAAGGTTGCAATGTTAAAGCTCTGATTGCTAATGAAACACCAAACCCTGGTTAGAATTCGCTTTGAATTTCAAGCAGTAATGAAAGGGTAGATATGACAAGTGAGATAATGTACTGTAGTTATGCCAGTATCTTGCAGCTCCCCTTTGGTTACCTAAAATAAGCTTAAATTGTTCTCATTTCACAGGTCCCAGACAGCAACACACCAGGCCTACAGAATCAAACATAAAATAGTGACATCGCTGGAGTGGAAGTGCTGTCCTGGATACAGTGGGCAGAACTGCCAACCCAAAGGTGAGCAGAGTTGTAGGGTCTGAAACTATTCTCTTCAGCAAAAGAAAACAATGCAGTTTGATCTGTGAGCAAATGGCTCTGTTGAAAACCAATACAGTCCTTTCGGTTCATCAAAACCAGGAGAAATGCACAGTAAACTAAAATGCTTTGGGATGTTGACTCTACCCTGCACGTGAATTTCCAGAGTGGCTAAGCAGAATGTACTTTTCCCTCTTCCACTCTAAATAAAGCTCATAATATCTCCAGCCTTATTTCATTTTGCTAAACTATGGAGTTTGCATTCAGTGTGTCTCTACTTTTGACCTTTTAGTTATTGAATATTGCAGTGCTGGGGATATTAAATCCAGGTCCTCTATTGAACACTTGCTGTAATATATCCTCTACAGCACTGTTACTCTTTTGCCTTTCAGTTTCAGGCTCTAAGAATATATTTTGTTTGTGATAAAATAACGTATCAACTTTTTTTTTACTTCTCTGAATTTTTAAGGTCTTCTGTTGTTCATTTCAACAGTGACTGAATTTTTCTGGGTATTACACATGATCCCTGGGTAATTGTGCCCCCTTTTGACAGAATAGCCTTTTACCTCTGCCCTGGTGATCAAACTGTGGCATCATATGTTGTAGTTTTACATCTGTATAATAGCTATTTCTTTGCTGCTGGCCTTAAGCAAGCAGTCTTTGAAAAATTAGATATGGCATCAGCATACACGTTTTAAATGAATGAATATTGCAAGAAAGGCTATTAGATGTGATGGGGAATTCAATCAGCAGTGGTAAAGTAAAGGGCTGTGATTAAAAATTAATGTAGAGGAATGAAGAGAAATCACTGTTGTTCACATCCAAGAGGGAAATTTCAGTGCTGAAGAGCCAGAACCTTGGCAGGCTCAAAATTCTCCTCTGCACAGCAGAGTGTAGAGTCAGTTATTAACACAGGACATGGTCAGTCAGCAAGGCTGTCCAGTGAACATGGATCAAGTGTTTAAAATGTTTCCTTTCAGACAAAAGCAAACATTAGTGAAAATAGATTTTAAGAAATGTAAAGGGTAGCATTGAAGGAGGAGGTCACAGTGGACAAAATTGAAACGGCATCAAGATAACAGAGAAATTTTGACCAGGAAGTAAAGCTGTAAAGCTCAATTTGTAGTGGTCTCTGTGTAAAAGTAAGAATAAAGGAAAGTGCTGTGAGGTGTTATAGGAGTGGGTGTTACATCCCCTGGGTTCTATTTTCAAACCTCTTCTGGCTTGCTGAATAACTTGGGGAAGCCACTCATAATCTGCATAACCAAGTTTACCCATCTAGAAAATTGAGATGACACTTATCTCACAGGGGCACTGGGATATTTAATTAATTAATGCTTGTAGAACTGCTTAAAGAGATTGGGATGAAAGGTGTTATGTCAGAGAAGCTTTTCTTCCCTGCTTCTGGAATCCTGCCTCCCATGAGAAGCAGACCACCAGCACAAGCCCTGCCTGTGTTATTCAATTCCCATGAAGGGATGTCAGCTAATGAACTTGAACAGCTGGGAGCCCAATAGCCTTGTCTTCCTGAGCTCTACAACAGCAGGGGAGAGATGCTGGAAGTGCTGAGCGGGGCTGTCCCGAGTCACTGAGCCTCCCTCTTGGCCTCTCTGTTGTTCAACAGCAGAGCTGTCACTGAAGAGTTTCTGTGCCCAAGGAGCTGGGCTGTTCCGGCAGTCCTTTAGATCCTTGGAAAGGCGCTGTTAGTGTGACGTGGGTTGCTTGTAGAAAATGCTAATTTAAAATGGCTGCTGGTTTAACTTTTCCTCTCAGGCAGAGTGAAGTCATATGTAACTATTCCAGTTGGATAGGGCAGAAGGGAACACCACCACACGGTAGTGGATATCATGCATCTGAAAGTCTTATTTGGTAGCCCTGTTGTAACTGCTTGATTACAGATGCAAGGCAGTGTAGTAGTGAGAGAGACAGAAGTGATGTGTTCAGATCCCTGTTTCTAACCTTACCTCCCTTGTGGCCGCATGTGACCAAATTGGCTAAGACATGGATCCTATTCGTGCATGGAAAATAAAATTTTATAAGAAAATGTCTAAGAATGAAGAATGTTGACATAAGTTCTTGTAAGTCTAACAAGACAGCTCAATATGGACGACTCAACAATTAAAGCATCATCATCTTAACCTGGGAATACGAAATGCAAAACCACTAAAACAAAAGCACTTTTAAATTCCGAGTTGCAGACTTCATGACACGTCGCTTTTACTAAACACAGCTTTATTTTAACTTTGTGTGTGTAGCAGTGAAATCCCAGTTCCCTCGGGCACGTATGGCCTCTGAACACCAAATTTATATGGTTTAGAGCCAGCAGCCGTCTCTGCTGCAGCCACTGTCAGCGCAGAATTCCCTGGCGTGGCAGTGATGTCCTTTCTCCAGCAGATGGCCTTGCTATGTCCCATCCTCTGCGTGGGGTGAGCGGCGCGCACAAAGGGTGGAAATTCGCCTTGGAACACAGCGAATGGGAGGAAACTACCTAACCCCCCCTCTGGGAAACCCCTTCAGCCACTCCTGCTTCATGAAAGATATATTGAGTGCAAAAGACCCCATCCCCATTTTTTAAATGTTCCCTGAAATGATTTTGAGCCCTGTGTTTAAAAATACATGGGACAATAAATTATACATCTAGGGCAATATAGTGGATGATAGACACCTAATGCTAAATTTCTATGTGCATTACCTGTTTTTTCTGATTTAACTGGAGGAACGCATTGCTCAGGATTTTGTATTGCTGGGGGTTTTTTTGTTTTGTTTGTGTTGCTTTGTTATTGTGAGTGGCACCTTTAGGGTGGGTCTAGCTGTCTAATTTAAATTTAAAAAATTTTTTTTTTTTTTTTAGTTTAAACTGAGCATGGAAAATCCAATTTTTAAAAGGTCTCAAATGTGAGTTATTTGATGGCTGTCTCTACTCTAAAGAGTATGTGTATTAGATTTTCGGTCGAGTGCTCCCATCACACCTGCTGTTATCCAGGATCTACGATGGGAAATCTCAGCTGTGGGAATAAGGGGCACATAGATATAATCACTATATGATGTTTTGGAGTGATTCCTTTGGAAAAGGCCTGAGCCATGCTGGAAGAATGATGTAGGAGAAGCTAAATTACCAGTGACTCCTCTGAATTTGTTTCACAAATGGAAAGCCTGAATTTCTAATGCTACTTGCAAAGTACCTTTCCTATACTGCGATGAAATTTAATAAGTGTACAATATGTGGCTGTTGGTGGGTGAGGTTTTTGTGTGTGTGCATTGCTGGCTCCAGTCCTTGCTGCTGTCAGAGGCAGTGCAGTGCACTCTGGGCTTGCTCCATGGGTGGTTTGCTCTGGCAGAGGTGCTCTGTCCTGGGTCTTACAGCCATTACATTACCTGAACAGTTTTAAAGCACTAGTAAAACAAGCACAGAGGGATAAATATATATCCTTAACACTTTAAAAGTGAATAAAACTGTAAGGGTTTGGGTGTTCTGGATTGTGGAGCTGTGAGTGGGGGAATTGATTTACTAGGGAGGATAAAAGATAAGGTGATAGTATATATATTTTAAAAAATGTGGTGTTTGTAGCACCAGCAGTGTCAGTGAATGCATTCAGGGCAACAGAAAGACCAGTAAATGAAAGAATAAAGGGACATCGATCAGCTGGTTATTATCAGAGGCAAGTAACCAACTCCCTTGTCACAGATTGTATCATCACCACCTGATAAATCCTGTCCAGTGAGATAGGCTGAATGCAAGAATTTAGCTTCTGTCAGTAACCATGACACAGCAAGATAACAGAAGCTGTTGAAATTATAACTCTTTGAGGATTTTGTATTTCTTATCTGCCAATTTCAATAGATTCTATCAAACTGTTGGTCCATATGTTAATTTCCTCTGAGTTCCTGTCCTGATTTTTACAACACCCTTTATTTACAACATAAACTCCCTTATATCCTTCTAATTGCAGTGTATTTATCTTCAAATGAACTATGTGGCACATGGAATTTCTTGATTTCAGCATTTTAATCCGTTTCCCTGGAAACTTGCATTATGGCTAAACTAGATTTTAATATTTGAACTGTAAAATAGTGTCACTATAACCAAGTTATTCTACTTGTACTGTACTAAGGACTGGAAATCCCATCAGTGCCATATAAGTGGCATTCCTTAGATATGCTCCTCCTGGAGCATTGACTTTAAAATGTTTCATGAACTGAGAAAGTATATAAAAATTGGTATGAATTTACACTAGCAAATTTATTACCTAATTTGTACTTTTTTTTTTAAAAATGAAATTAAAAAAACACCATTTAGCCTACTGGCTGGAGAATGTATGTCAGGAAAATGGAAATCTCAGTGCAGTTCCCAGCTATCTGATCAGTACATTACTTTTTGTGAGTAAAGGTGCTTAACTTTCTGGACCTCAGTTTTCCCAGCTGGGATATTGAATGTTAGTCCAGCTATTTGCAGATTGGTTTTAGATCTCTTGGGCTTAAATGTAAAATAAGCACAGATTATCCTATCTGCCATCACCAGGGAAAATATTTACAAAATTACCACCATTGTGAAGTTTTTTTGTGTGTATACCGGTCACAAATATCACATGATATTTGTTGGAACTTAGAATTGGATTATGTTTTGAAATTGTTTTTATTGTTCAGGTGCTGCAAAAACATAATATCACCATTGCCTTTAGTTGTAAGATTTCCATGGTTGAAGATCTGTGTTACCTGAAAAAAAAAAACAAAAACCAAAAAACAGCCAACAAAACAAACAAACAAAAAAAACCCACCCCAAAATCACCAAACAAAACCAACCCCAAAAACCAACCCAAAAATCAGTTTCAGCAAACCTGGTTAATTTTGTAGCCATTAAAAAACCCTAATTAATTTTACAGCTGGCAATCTCTGTATTGTCTTTGTTCTGCTGTTTTATGTGGTTCTAAAATATTCGTCTAGAATTTTTAGCCCTGGGCATTTAAAAATTCTGTTCATTATAAAGCAAATTCTGACATTTTAATATTAGCACCAGCCCTTGCCAGTCTCAAGAAGTCTTTTATAAAGCCAGTCAACATGTTCAGCAATGTGGTCCCATGCTGCACGAAGCAGATAAGCGTCACTGCAGATGATTAGGCTTTGGTAAAGCTGGTACAGAATGGAGAGAGAAAAAAAATTTTTGTGGGATCATTCCCATTGTCGTGTTCTGTGGTTCACTCACATCCTTTCCTTTCTCTCCCTCCTGTAGCTCAAGAACAGCAATCAGTTATACACAGCAACCAGGCTGAAAGCAGCAGGACTGTCAGTGAGGGGACACCAGGAGCTCTGCAGGACCCCAGTGGGCCAGGTCAGTTGTTAAGATTGCTCTCACCTCTACCCAGTCGCTGACAAGAGTATTCACTGAGATCACTGGGAAAACAACTTGAGGAAAATCTCTGTCTCCTGAAGGGACCTGAGTGCACTGTCAGTTTCTAGCAGTCGTGGTTCACTGATATGCTCTTCTGATAAAGATGGGCAGAAGATACTGAATTCAAATGTACCTGCAGCTTAGAATCTATAGAGTGTCTTGTGACTAAATTAAAACCAGGGAAATGTTCAGTGTGGAAATATTTAAACTATTATATTATTGAATATGATACATTAATTAACAGGAGAAACAAAAGAAAATTAAACCAAAAAAAGGAAAAAAACCCCAAACCCAAATACAGGAGTAGTATAGACCATCATTGCACATAGAAAGAAATGTAATGATGTTAATTGATTATGTGAATACACTATTATTGTTAGTTATTTTCTCACAAAAGTTGGTTCTTTATTCAAAATCAGTGCAGTGATGTTTCAAGCCTTAACAAGGGCAGCTCAGGCATGTTCTAAGCTACTATGTCTAGGATGATCAAATAGCTAAGAAACACAGTGGCGGTTTACACATTTATACCACGGATACTTGAGAGTATTTCTTATTGCCCTATTCATTTCCTCATATTTGTGCTTACTTTAACCTGTCTGGACCTTATGTTTCTGGAATATAGTGTCAGTGTTGTCTCGCAACAGTATGTGCAGACAATCTAGAATTGTCAGAGATGGTCAGTAAAAAAAATAAATTATTCAAATAGTGATTTATATCAAGAATCTTCATTAGATGGCTGCTGTGTGAAAAGCTTCTCCACATCTTGGTCTCTAGCTGCTGGCAGCTTTGGTCTGGGAGAAATCCTGCTCTGCCTTTTTAGGAGGCGGGACCCCACTGTTGACCACATGTCACTGGACACGAATGGTGGCAATTTTCCATGGGAAAAAAAAACCTCAGTCTGTCAGTGTCTCGGGGCCAGATCGGAGGTGGCATCTGGGGCTCCAAGGGCAGCCAGAGTCCTAGTTGTTGGCAGCTTTGGTCTGGGAGAAATCCTGCAATGTTCACGATTTTCAGAGTCAGCACATGACTGTGGGCACAGGCGCNCTACAGGCGCCTGCTCCTGGTCAGTGGCTCTTTTCCTTTTCCTCTGGAAAAAGGTTGTTTTCATGGTGAGGAGCCAAAAATGGCCAAGATGTGAAGGACAGTTTAAAGGAAGCATATTCCTTGAACTTTCTTACTACCTCCCTTTTGAATCTACTGATGCTTCAGTTATGTTTGTCTCCATTGGCTTTTTGTATAACCATCAGCTGTTCCACACTTTGATGTTGTTGTCACTCACCTATTGGACTATATCCAGAAACATTTTAATGAAGCAAATAAATAAGGCAGGTTATATTCTCAGGTCTGTGTTTTGCAATTTTCAATACACTCTTCTGGGCTGTAATACATGCTGAGAGAACAGGAAGTCAGAATTAAGATTGCTGAAGAATTTTATGGAGATTTTACACATATATGTGCTTATATGCACGTATGTGTTTAATTTTAAATCTTAATAGACAGAAAGAGAGGGAAAGATTGAATCTGGCATGGAGATATAGAAAGGTATTTCCAAAAGGGGCTTAGGCTGTAGCCCCTTGGTGATAATGTGTGAGCAACCAAGTCTCCCAGGGCTGGCAGGAGGAGGATGTTTAGTAAAGCAGACAGGGCCTATTATGAAAAAGTGAGCTTGATCAATAGAGCACTGGGACATGCCACTTCTGTTAGTAGGAATTATGCTCTGAGAAATAAATCTGGAATTGGAATTTCTAACCTCCATGTTAATTGCATTTCAGTTATTTTTAAATCAAATTGGGTCAGTCTAGAAAGAGAGAGATACCTGTTCTGGCTGTCAACCCCGCAAACATGGCCTGTGGCCAGGACTGACTGCCCTGGTCTGTCATTCCATCAGCACCTGCTATGGCTCTATAAGCCAAATTCTGCTTCCAGCTCCCACTATGCACCCATGCCACTTTCAGGCATGAAACCTCACTTTCAGGTTCATCTACCTTCTCTTCCTCCCTCAGTGGGAACTGATGTAAACCAAGCTAAAAAAAGCATTATACCCTGCAGGTTAGTTATCAGTTTGGGTGACCGTGCATGAGCCACTAATGAATTCAAATCCCTTTCTCATAGCAACAATTCAACCAGAAGCAGAAGTGCCCAGACCTGTTTGTCTCTCACAAAGCTGTATCATGAAGACAAAGGTCTATCAATGGCCTGTCTCCGAGGTGCCAATCAGAAGAATTGCCAGAGTCTAAAAGAGGTGATTGAGTTAGAAACTATTTAGTATCTGTGTAAGTAGATACCTTGGGCAGAGAGCACAGTTGGAGATCCTAACCTACAAGAGCCTCATTCTCTAGGCTCTTCCAATTATGGCCTTTACAACCAAGATACCTCTACAGGAGAGCATTCTCATGGATGTTGGCCTGCTTCATCTGCACTGACTGGGGTGCATTTAGCTAATTTTCTGGGTTTTCCCAAATGCTACCAGGTTAGATAAGACACATGTATTTTTTACATACTAGAATACAAGTCACCAGAGAATATGCCCTTTAGCATATAACTTGCTTGGGGGTTTTTGGAGCCTTTAGACCCCTGTACTTAGACATGATTTCTGATTAGAACTGTCTGCTGCCATGGGAATAGACACTGATGCTGTAATGAAAAGAGACAAAGGATCAAGAGCAATACTGTAAACTTACACTAATAAATATTTGTATGCAATGCTACAGAATCTCTTCCATAGCAGTTTATTAAGTCATTGTATAGCTCAGATAATTTGGGGTAATATATCATATGTCAAACATAGGCCATTTAGGCTGAATTGTTGAAGGAAATTTTTCTAGCTTTGCTTACAGGAATTCAAACATCTAAACGTTTTATCAGCATTTTCTGAAAATCCCAAACTAATTTTGATACCTGTCACCTATCAAACTAAGATGGCTGGCTGAAGTCATGTGTGGGGTCTTAATTTTCAGCATCAAGGCGTTCTTCACCATTACATATCTTAAAAGCATCCTTCTAGGCCTCTTTATTCCTGAAGAGACTACAAGTGTCAGGACCAATCCAGGCAGGTTTTAAAATAAACTTGAGTTCATAGGTTGAGCTTCTATTTTTAATGGAAGACTAATCATTATTCCAAAGTAATTTATCTGTTAGCTGTTTTTCTGCCTTGCTGCTGTGTTGAACAAGTCTTTATCTTGACCCAAACAATGGAAAGATGACATATTCCTTCAGACACAAGCCTTGCAAATTCATGAAGTTGTGTTATAAAAGGTAAGTAAAAATGAATGCTTTTGTGATTGCATTAAAGGAGGTTGACTAAACGAGAGTTAACTGAATACCCTGCAGGGTGCTAGGTGAAGGAAGAATGGTGTTATGTTGATTAAAATATGCTAACCACTCAGAATACTCTCATAGAATCATAAATACTTTATAATGGATACATATGCTTCAGTAATTAGTAGCTGCTGTGCTGCTGAATCTCACTCATATAAGATACATGACAAAAATCAAGATTATTCACTCAAAACTAAAAATCCAGAAACTTTTCACCCCACTTTTAGCTAATGTCTCTCAAGTCAATTATACCTTCTTTTTTTATTTCACTCCACACTGTTTTAACACTACTTGGTTTTTTTCTTCTTGTTTTGTTCCCCGACCAAGCACTTTTTCAAAAAATGAATGAGAAGATTAGCAGTCAGGAGATGAAACTGACTTTTCTACAGAAGAAGGTTGGCAGCATTGCTGCTGCAATGAATGATGTGAGCAAGATGCTTTCTTCTCTGGAAGGCAAAATCAATGAAGATAAGGGCAGAGACTTCCAGTCTTTTCTAAAAGGTAAGAAAAATAGATTAATGCAATCACTCACCCTGTTGGAGGTGCCAGGAAAAAAAAAAGCTTAAAACCTTCATAGACTGTCCTATTCTATTACTCAACACTTGTAGGGAGAACTAATTTTTTAAATTTCATTTCATAAGAGAGGAATTTTTATATTTCAATATTTGCTATGGTGTCTTTCACAGTGGAAAAAAAAATATTCTTGGGTACTTCATAATCTACATGATAACTTAAGCCACTAGCAAGGCATTTTCATTTACTTAGTGCTTCTGCAAATATTTTTCTCTGTTTTTGTTTATATGGCAGCTGCTAAAGGATGCAGTATTTACTTTTCTACCAAGTCTCACTAATATTCTTTGATCCATAATTCACACATGCAGGGAAAACTATAAGGAATTCTGTGGTGGTTGTATTTATAATACAGGTCCCTGATCATATTAGGCTATCTTTGATAGACATCTGTACTCATGTTCAGTATATGAGAAAGACACAGCTAGAGATCAGGAGCTTGGGCAGATCCTCACCTGCAGAATAATGCGTCCATTCTTTGTGAACCCTGGACCAAGACCTGTGTGTTACCCAGCAATAAGTGGTGCTTAACAAGTAGATTCAGACTGAAACTTTCATTTCCTCAACGTGCAATATTTTTCTAATTTTTCAGCATTTTTCCCTAAACCGTATCTTACACTTAAGAATCCAGAGGACTTTTCTACTGTTTAAAAATAGAACTGAGGTTCTGGAGTTCCTTGCATTGAGATAAAACTGAATGAAACATTAAGTGGTTTTGTATCTCCCTCAAATTTACTAAGTTGGATCCCATTTCTTGTATTTTCAGTCATCTGTCTCCTGAGCTACTCCTGCACATGCTAGATGGCTCTCTTATATGCAAGTTCATTCCTTCTCTTGACCTCCTTTCACCTCTCCACATAGTGCTAGATGGCATTCTTGACCTTTGGGTGCACATTTAATTTGTCTTTGAATATTTTCCATTTCCCTTCTGCTTTGTCCTCATTCTTTTTTGTGTATTCCACTCATTCTAGCTGTCATTTTCATGCTACTCTGAGAGGTGTTTTTCTGCATCCTCTGTTTCTGCTTCTGCATTCCCTATCTATATTCCAGGGAATAAGTCTTAATTAAAATGTGCTGTTCAAAACTCCTCCCCTTCTTTGAAAATGTGCTTCAAGCC
The DNA here is from genome assembly GCA_013396875.1 of Vireo altiloquus. Taxonomy (NCBI): domain Eukaryota; kingdom Metazoa; phylum Chordata; class Aves; order Passeriformes; family Vireonidae; genus Vireo; species Vireo altiloquus. The sequence goes on from VZRF01010033.1 coordinate 780,812, forward strand.
TTTATTGTTTTTACCTGCAATGTTTTGTATTTTATCTGCTTAGAAAAAAAATCTCCAGGTGATGTCCCTTTTTTTGATTTATCTTCTCAATCTATCTCCTAATCAAGTAGCTCCAATGAACAAGATGCTATCAGCTACAATACTTAGCTCTAATTATGGGCATTCCAACACAGGTTATTGGCTTGTACGTTGGTAAACAGCAGGAATGAGGAAAAAGGAGGGGAGAAAGAAGAGGTTAGTGTGTCTGTTGGCCTGTCTGTGTAATGACAAAGGGCAACTGCAGTTTCTGCCCAGGAAATATCAGTCAGGAGTGCTCAAATGCATAAACAGCATCCTAAAGCTGCAGGATCTGAAAGGAACTTCCATGTGGTCCTACAACACTGGACACTCTACCTTACTAAAAATTACTCTTAGAAGCTCACCTGAAGCAAACCATGACTTTCCCCATCTTTGCCATCCTGAAGCAAAGAGCTTTTGAAGCGCAGTGGAGTCTGTAGTTGCTTCGTGCCATTCAGATATTTTCTTTCTTCACCTACTTTTCCATTTTCTTCCTGTGCTGCCCAGGTCTTTTGCACGCAGTCCATATGTCACCTTTTTTCTTACCACAGCAATTCTAACATTCTGTCCAGCTTTGTATCAAGGTTTTTTAGGAGCGAGGTCTGATTCTATGACCAAACAATTCAATACAGTCTAAAAAGTCTTTAACTCTTGGTTTCATCTGTGACTTTGGTGACACAAATATGCATCTGTTGATAGAGGGCAACACTCACTGGAGAAACTGATATGCTCCTCTAATTTTGTTAGTGAAACCTGTTGTGCATTTTAAAAATTGCTTTCAGTACTCAGGAAGCTGTTCCCATTTTTTACTTAGGGAAAATAATTTTGCGTTCTCTTTTTAATTTAAGAAACTCTGCTTACTTACTACTATTCTTTTTTTTCCTCCTTTAACTCTGTGTTTAATACACACCTTTCCTTTTCAATATTAAAATGTACACTCCTTTAAAAATGAACTCAATAATGGAGTGTTAATCACTTCCAAGTCAGAAATGTCATTTACAGCTGCATATATAACCTCAATTCTGTCTCCTGTGTACATACATTTATTTTGCACATTATTCTTCAAATAATTGAAACTGCAAAGAGAGTGTATGTTGACACAGAGTAATTATACCCTTTGGTTTTCAGCCAGGAAGGTAAAATTAAAATTTATAATCTCATAAAAAGTGCAAGAGATCTTTAACGTTCACCGGTAGTTTGGATGTTTCTATTTCAAAGTGAGCAACAGAGAAATTGAGTTACATCCATGAGTGCACACATGTATTCTCAGCTCAAGCTTAACAATATACCCAATTGTCACCTACAACACAATTTTGGGCCATGGCTTTGTGTGGGCAAGTGTGTTCCCACAGCCCCTGCTGAACTTTGCTTATGAGCTGCCTAGTTGTCCCAGCCAGCAAGCAGGGGAGAGAGGAACACAAAGCTGTCTGGTTTATCAGGCTCCACACTCCCTTGGCAGTGGGAACACCTGAAAACCAGAGCTGAGCTCCACATTACCTTCACTACCCAATGGAGCGGAGAGTGAGGCTGGCACCTTCTTGGCTGTCACAGAAAGAAAGGTCAGGGTAGACCTGTGGAACACCTCTGGTAGATGAATGGTCTGTTATCAAGATTTGTTGTGGAGATGAAGGAATTTAATTGATTCCTCACAGAAGGTTTAGAGTAATCTTAGTTCTTTTCACAGCTGTTAAATTTTTCTTCACAGCTCATGGTATCTCTTAGAGCACAGAACACTTTTCAGCACCGTAAAGTAACCTGACCAAATAATCACCTGGAATGGTTCTTCTACATGGCAGTTTTTTACCTTTGTTCCTATCTTGGTTTTTCCTCTCAGCTGCCAAGACACCTTTATCCTCAGATATTTCAGTGTGCACATACATGTGCATATTCATGTACATGCACCTGTCTTGTCATTTATTTGCTCTTCAGATAGCTAAAAGGAAGTTAATAAAGGTAATCCCAGTATTATCACTGTTGTTTATTATGCTTTATGTAAAATTGTGACATTTGGGACCTCAGTTGACAATAATGGAGTTTAATTCTTAGGGAACTTCATGCTGTGTTTCTGACATGGCTCTTTCCTGGGCTAGAAAACTTGGGTCTGATTTCCTGGTGTTTTACTGCACTTACTGAGAATGTTTAATGCACTTACTTCAAATAAGTTTTCAGAACATGCCTCAGTGTTTTAGGGATGAAGAAATAAATTCCAGGCTGTAGAATAAATTGAGAAGAAAATGGAAGTAGGAAACAGAATTTTTGCCTTTATCTATAGAGTTTTAATCAGAGAACCTGTGGTCATTGAGACATTGTAGAGGTTGAAGAGTTTAATCATTCTATCACAGTCTGGCTGCAAATGTTCATAGGGTTTATGAAAATTGTGCAAAGAATGCTTCAGTGTTTTAGTTGAACATAGGGGCTACCTTTGGAGAATAAATTAATCAAAATCCCTCTAATCTCACACCAGAGCAGAACTACTGCTCTAATTGACTGAAATATGTTATGCAGAACTCTTGTATGCCTGTCTTGACCTCTCTAAGGATATATGGGAAAAATACCTTCGTGTTGTTCCCTGGGGAAAAATTCCCACACATTCACTTCTGCCTAGTGCTTTTCAGGATCAGAATTCCTAGGAGCTATTTAAGAAGATGTAGTTCACAAGACTTAAAGTTTCTACCTTTAAGATATTTGCATTTTGCAGCAGTTGTTTTGTTACTAACTTTAGCTATTCAACAAGCTGATTTTTTTTAATTTTGCTTCTTTCTCACAATAGTGTGTTGTATCATCACCTAGCATATACAACACAGTAGGAAGATAATAATCTCTGGTTTCACTTCTTGACCATAATGTTGTAAAGCAGATTTTTTTTGCCTTACTCTCCTAGTGGAGAAAGGATATATCGTTTTTTTTATGAGAAAGCTTCAAAAGCACACAGATGTCCTTTTGGTGCTCAGAAACAGCCTAGCTAGGAGATCAAAATTTGAGTTTGCCCTTTCAAAATAATAGCAAAAGTCCCACTGATTTCTGTAGGAACAGGGATGAATCCTCAAACACTAAAGCTGTACATAAACTGTAGCCATCCTCTGCATTCTTCAGCTATGAATTTTGCTCGATGTGTGGGCAAATTGGGGCAGGGATGTATTTCACTTCTGTGCAGCACTGTGTTTGCTCACATTGTGGAAAAACAGACATTACTAACACAGTTGGTCTGATTGTTTCCCTATTTCTCCTTTTCCCTAAAGGTCTCAAATCCAGAAGTGTTAATGATTTAATCAAAGACATAGTTGGAGAACAGTTTCAAGTATTTCAAGGTGAAATGCAAGAGAGCATGGCTCAAATTTTCAAGACTATGTCTAGTTTGTCAGGTGATCTTGAAAATACAAAAGAATTAGTCAAGCATCTGAATGAAACCCAAAATAAATTTGCTCAGGAAAAAGACAGTGGGCCAACAGAACTTGACGTGCTGGAACTGAAGAGTCATATGGTGCAGATGAGAGAGGAAATGGCCCTCACTTGTGACAAGCCTGTGAAAGCTTTACAAGAAAAGCAGAAGTCCTTGGAAGTTAACTTGGAGCATCAACAGTTGAGAAGTGTAATTTATTATGAATCTTTAAATAGGACCCTTACTGAAATGAGACATGCTCATGAACAATTGTTATCAGCTGAACTGTCTTCGAGACAAAGCATTTCCTCAGCAGATAAAGTCATGGAGTACAATGTTACAGAGTACATGTCCACACTGCATGAGAAAGTAGAGAGGCAAGGCATGATGGTGCTGGAGATCTATGATGACTTAAGAGTCCAAGATGGCAAGATCAGCAACCTCAGTGTTGCACTGCAAGTTCAGAGGGACTCTGTTCTGGGGGTCTGTGATGACATGTTGTCAGAGAGCAGGACAGATTTCCAAACACAGCTGGCAGCAGTCCAAGAGAGGGTGATTGTTCTGAACAAGAGTCTCTCTGATGCATTCCTTCCATTGGGCAGTAAGATGGACAAAATGAATGAGCAAATTAATGACTTGTGCTATGACATGGAGATCCTGCAACCCTTGATTGAACAAGGGGTACCTTTTAGTCTGGCTTCTGAGTATGAGCAACAAGTCCAAGCTCAAGAATTCAAAGAGAAACTTGATAACCTCACTGTTGTCGTTAGCAGAATGAGTTCTGCAATGAAGGAACTTTCCAAAACTCAGGAGGGACTGAAAAATGAATCTCAGGCTTATCAGGACCTGTTTGAGAGTCGTGTTAATGAATGCTCCATGGAAATAGAAGATGGATTAAACAAGACCATGATAGTAATAAACAGTGCTATTGATTCTATTCAAGATAATTATGTACTGAAAGATACGCTAATTGCTCTAAGAAATGAGACTGAAGTTTGCTGTGGCAGAGCTGAGGAACTGGACAGCCTTCTGGCTTTCATTCCTCAGCTCCAACAGTTGAACGAATCCCTCTGGTCACTGCTCTATAACAAGAAATATGAAATTACTTCACAAGTAGCACCATCTCTTTCTGATCTTCCATACAAGGAATCTGACAAAAGTATCCTCCACAGTTTCAGTAGAGTTTTAGATATTTTAAATGATACATCATCAAAAGTGGAAAAGCAGCAACAAGTTATCAGCCGCCTGGAAGAAAAACTATTTGACTCTATGGAGAGTTCAAAGGACCATGAGGTTCGCCTTCTGAATGTAGAGTCAAAAATTTCCAAGTTTTTGGCAAACAACTGTGTCTCATCCAAAAAAAACAAAGCTGCCTCAGCAGAGAACGAACAGGTGGTCTCACTTCAGCTCCAGACACTGAGTTCCAGGATCAGGGCCCTGGAAGCCAAGTCAATTCGTTTCTCAAACGTCATTCCACTTGTGAACAAGACTGCTCACGAGGCCTGGGGGCTGTGCCAGGATGCCAACAATGGCATCCAGAAAGTGAACACAAGCATACCTGTGCTAATTAAATTGGCTCAGCCAGATATCCCCCTGCTGCAGAGAGGCCTCAAGGAGCTCATTGAATCTGTGCTCGAAGTAAAAGCAGGAGCTATTTTGACAAATTTAACCCAGCATGTTGACGTATCGATGGTAAATGCAATGAACAATATCACCAAATTTCAGAAGCAGCTGAAACCAGTTATAAAGAAATCCTCCCCAGCAAAAAAAGTGGCAGCAAATACCACCATGAGCCTGGCAAGCCGAAGCCAGAGAAACACGGATAATGCAATAGATCCAGGTAATGCATTTTACTCTACTAAAAATCTCAAGGTATGTTTTGTAAAAATTTATGTAACCATTGTGATGAACTGTGGCAGAACTTGACTGGGAGTAAATAAAAAGTCTAAATACTGCTGTAAAGACTGTTTCAGAGGAACCTGAGATTAGTCTCTTGCTTGCAATAGAATTTATTTTGCTTATGAGGAGATTTTGCACTAAGGCTTCTAGCAGCTCCATTTAATTTTCCTTGATAGAGTCCCATCTGATCAGTTTAAGATCTATATACATGCACTCACACTCAGCTGAGAACCTGACCTTTGAAAGGTAATTGACAGTTTAGACAAAATCTAAAGAACAAGAATTTTGTGCCTGCATCTCAATTAGCAATTTCAGTAGGAAAAAAAAAGTGTGCAAGCTGTGAGAGAAATATGGAGTTGCATCAGTACTTTGCAGTGTCAGCAGGGATGAAAGGTATCAGAAACCTGAAGCGAGTGAATACAAGTGACTGTAATGAGGCTTTTGCTGGCTCCTTCAGGACTTCACTGAGAAGTGCAGTTGCAGCTACAACAGTGTGTTCTTGAAAAAGCAGGAACCCAGCCAATAAAGTAAATTTGGCTCCAGTCCACCTGGAGAGCAGCTCAGCTAAGCAGGAGCTGCCATTCTTAAAAAGGAAATTTTGAGTGTGATCTGCTTCTGATCAAATTAAATTCAAATGCCATAATGGGACATGAATTCATATGAATGAATTCATGGAAGTATAAACTCTTGAGTTATGACTTCTGTAATCGTACTTGAGTGAAAATCAACAGCACAAGATAAGGTTTTATGAAACATAAAAAATTATGAAACATATTTCATAATTTATGAAATATAATTTCTGGCATAATACAGAAAATGAAGAGTGGATAAGTGACTAGAAATATTGAGATAACGCTAATTCATGTTAAAATTAGACAGATTTCTTAATGACAGAGACATGTCCAGAGACTCTTGAAAATCCAGGCCTGAATACTTTCTGTAAAGCACTCTTAAACCTTTGAATATTTCTAAAGCAATATCTGGTCTCTACTGCAAGCAGATGTAGAGATAGTAAGAGCTATTACACTTGTTCATGTGCTAAGGCTGTGGGCAATCTCCTTTTCTGTCTCCATGGTTTTATCTTTCCTTTCCACTTTGCTCCTACATCTCTTCCTGTCCTAGGGACAGCATTTCTCAATGATCAATGGAAAAGATCCTTTTTAAGGCCATAATCCCATGAGTAGCTTGGTTTCTGATGAAAACCATTCCCACTGAAGGATTTCAGTCATTTGTTATCTTTTCAGTTGGAGACAGGACACAGCTATTAGAGGAGGCAATCACACTTAAAAATGCACCAAGGTTTGCCAAATCCTTGCTACAAAATAATTTGAATATTTTGCTATTAAAAATGGCAGTTCTTCCTCAGTCATTGGTGCTTTGTCTGCTCCTGCCAATACATAGGATGGAAATTCAAAATCTTTGTTCATAATTGAAATTAAGAGAAAATGAGAGATGTCTTTGATCCTTCCCACACCATATACTTTGTTGGAAAATATCACTAGTGCTACCTGCCTGGAGCACAGGAAGGTGCTACCTGCTCTGGTTTTCATTCCAGGTTGATGAATTAATGTCTGTCCTATTTATTATTTATCTCATACTCAATTTTAACAAATAAATTGCTTGATAGCATTGGATATATATGCTCGCTTACAGAAAGTGCAGATCTTTGCAGATGTTGAGAAGCCTTATTTTTATACAAGGTTTCTACACAGCAATGTTTATGCTGACTTTTCCATCAGTAATGAGATTTGGTACTTAACAATATTTCATGCCTAGAAAAGCCACACATTATATTTCTGTAAGGTAAAGAACCAAGACCATTACCCTAATTAACAAATATCCATCTTCTGTCTGGGTAGATTTTACTTCTCCATGAAAGCTTTTTCTCACAAGTTCTAAGATACCATCAGAGATTTGTGCTGCCTCTACTAAAATTTCTAGAAGAAAGTCCAAGGCACAATTGGCTAATTATAAAATATATTTAATCTCAGATTGCCTTTTTGAATTAAAAAACGAAATGAATAAAACTCTAGAAAGAGGTGTGATCAACAATTTTCATTGACTCCAATGTGCTCAATATTTGAGCCTACTCTAACAGATTAGGGTTTTAATTGGCTTTAACGTGTTCAGGATTTGACCCTGAGGTAATACTTTCCTAAGTAATTAGTTGAAATCAAGAGAAAGCAATGTGAGTTTACGTTGCATATGCAGGGACATAAACTTTTGCAGACTTCCTGTATTGGGGAATGAACTAAAGAAAATTTCTGTGTCAGGTGGAGGCTGCAATAAGTGTATGAGAAGTGAAAGCACCAACACCTCACCTGATACTGACAGATATGGCAACCCAGGATGGATAAAAAAGTGAGAATTTGAGGAGAGCTTCAATATCTAACACAGAGGAGATGACAACCTTAAAATATATATGTATTTTTTATATATCTATAGACACACATAATAACTCTTAATTAGTCTTGAGTGTGGGTAATGGCTGGTCCTGCTTTCTGATGCACTGTTCTGCAGAAATGTGTGATGGCAGTTTAGCTCAGTTCCCATTTTCCTGTTGCTATTAGTGCTGCTCCAGGGAATTTAGAGGCTGCTGTGCTTTCCAAGGGTGAGTGTACTCTCCTGTTGCATGTCTTGTATTAGTTGTGGATTTTGCTTTATTCAGATTATGCCATCCTCCCATCAATATGAGTAACTGAGAGTGAAGTGTGTTATATTTATGTATTTAAAACAGTGCATCTGTGTGAAGTAATTCCATTTCATTCTCCTCTGTGTCTTACTTCTGATTTTGTTTTCACAAGATTTCTGACTCGTAACAGAAATGCAAGGTTCCATTGTTGCTTTATCATTCAAGCCTTAATTTCAAGTGAAATTACCTTTTCAAATGTTTTCCATCTTGTGTTTTAATTGCACAAATGTGATAGCTATTCCAGTTCAGTTTGGTGAACACTTCAAATTTGCATATTTACTCTTTAGACTAATGGGTTGATGAAACAAGTTGTGTTGTTTTTAATTTGGTGGGCCTAAAATCATCTCACTGGAATTATTAGATACCTCTACTTAACAGAGAAAAAGTTGCCAGAGTCCAAGGAGCTCAGATCTGTCCTGACAATCCACCCCACCCAAAAGTGGAGGGCACAGCTGAGGCACCTCTCCTCCTTGCTTTTTTCCCCACTGTCAGCTTGAGAGTGCTAAACCAGAGGTGATTGATAACTATAGGCTGCCAACCAGTTTGACCCTGTGAGAGCAGGGTGGTTTAGGAGATTCCCAGGCACTTCCAGTCTCCTAGGGCTTCCTGAGAAGCAGGTACTGAATACTGAGAAAATGTTGGTAGGTTACTTCCTGGTCAGAAGAATTTCTGACCTGGACCACTGGAGTCAATCCTTTCCAAAAGGAGACCATTAAACTGCTGAATATTTTTTTTGCTTCTAACAACACCCCGGTAGATACTGACAGAGCTCCATTATCTGTTTGAGATTTGTTTGCACAGCATTGCCAGTCTATTTCCCAAAAGAGCTTCTGGCTGCTTGCCCTCCCAAAGAGTAGCAAAACTGGGCATTAACTGGCTCTTCTCACTACTACCATAACAAGTGTAATTAGCAACTACATTTTATTCTTTGCTAGTAGTATCTACAGTTTAAGCCTTTAATTTATAGTCTCTCTCTTTTACTCATCTACACTACTAAGTTGTCAAAGATTAATTAACAATAAAATATTTACTGTAGTAGGAAATCCTTTCCTAATCTGAACCTTCTGGCATCTTTATCCCAAGGGGATTATTCAGGCATGGTGTCTCAGGACACCCTCCAGTAGGAAAAAAGAAAATACTGGGCAGAGAAGCAGCCTCAGCCAAAAATGGCAGCAGAAAGATGCTATTGTAGCATAGTTACATAGAGATTATTGGTGCAGGGGAGATCTGCAGCATTTGCCTCTTGCTCTGAAAGTCCTAACTTGACTCAAACCCCTGCACAACTTCTACTCTTCTACTTAGCAAATGGAGGAGCTTCTTGGACGCTGTTAAGCAGTGCTTCACCTGGAGGGTTAATTTGATGTAGATAAAGCTGTGTCTAAATTTGAATTAACTCCAAGGTTAAGTTCACGCAGAATCAACCCACAGCAGTCTTCCAAAGCACTAGTCTCAATCTCATTATCATTTCCTTTTAGTGAGCTTTTTTCCTGTTTCTTGGAGTTACTTCTTGTTCATGATAAGCAGAGACCAATTAGCAGAGAAACTGCTGAGTTCTTACAGGAAGCTTTTGTATTTTGGGAATACGATCCAGTCAGCACAATCAGCTGTTTTCCTTCCTTTTCTGCTTTCCTTTGACACTTGGTAAATATGTGGATGCTCGGTAAATATCAGTGAAATGTTGTGGGGGCTCGGTAAATATGAGTGAAAAATAACTTCAAGAAAGGATATAGCAAACTATTATCTGAGAAGAAAACCATTATTTCCTCATGTCCAGTAGCCTGTGCTGTGACCCCAGTCATGACAGTCCTAAATTGCTTTATTTCAGGCATTACAGAATAGACATTATTTTCTGTGAAAAGAATGGCTGTTGTGTTTATAAATCCATATGCTATTTCAGAGCAAATTTAAGTGTCACTGTACAGTGTGCCTCAGCATTCTGCTCACTGAACTAAAATATCACACAGAAACAGTTTGCCTTAATGCAGCAGTCTGTGAAATATCTGTTTGGGAAAATGAAGATAACACTGGAATTACTTAAATATCTACGTGAAATCCAGCTCAACATTTTTCCTGGCAATAAGTAAATGCTTTTCTGCAAGACTTTTTCAGTTCTGACCTACAAACCTAGATTTACCATAACAGGACTGTGTGGAGTTCTCTTTCCAGAGTTCTGCTAGTAGCTCCTGGCAAAGATAAGGTTTGTTTTCTAAAATATCTGACTTTTATTTGACCGAACCAAGAGAAAGCAAAAATGTGTGGTTTGGGAATGCTTTGTGTTCAGAATTATTCATAACAATATTTAATTTTTAATGTGACCTGAGTTTTCTCCCCCTCAAAAAACTGCTATGAGAACACGTTCAATTACACTCAGTAATTACTGTCTCAGAGCTCAGCAGCACTGGCCTGACAGATTTATCTGTATTGGCTGAGTGGAATTTGGCCAGCTCACACCTATGTGGGACTGGAGGCAAGGACATCCTCAGTGAGGGTGCTCTGCAAAGCCCCTTTTTGGTGTAATTTTTTTTGCTTGCAATCCAAAACTCCTACAACAATCTTGGTAGATGACCTGAAATTATGGAGTTGTTTATGAGCAAACACTTAAAGTGTCTGGGATAGTGTTAAAGACCTTTCATCACCAGGAGCCCGGCTTTCCTGCAATGTTTTTTATGTGCCTGGGTGAAAAATGCCGTAGACAAGACAGTCCAACCTGAACATCAGCAGTACAAAATCTGTTTTGGTACACCCAAGGGTAAGATGGCTCAGTCCAGTAGGAGCAGCCTGATCTAACTTCTTTGGAGGATCTTTTTTCTTACTGCATGTACCTGGCCCTCTGGGACAGGCAGAACATAGAATTTACAGATAATCTTTAATGTCTGGGAGGATAGCTGAGGGTGTGCTGTGTTCAGGTAGAGAGGGAGGCTGGACAGGATCTGAAGTTGGCCTTCACAAAGAACTTGAGCAGAAATTGTGAATTGCCAAAGAGCCTTTCCAAAATACTGCATGCTGAGGAAGCGTCGCTGTCAGGATGCTGCGACTGAGGCTGTTGGATTTCCTCGCTCTCTTTCACAGGGCAGTTTTCGGCGTGTGCCAGCTCCCCGTGCCAGAATGGAGGAACCTGTGTCAATGACAGAGAGAGTTTTGTCTGTGCCTGCCGCCACCCCTTCGGAGGAGTCAACTGCAGTGTGAAGCTGGTGAACGACAATTCCCTGAGCATTGGCAAGTACAGAGTTTAGCTGTGCAGTGCACCATCAGTCCGGGCCTCTGCCCCAGGGCCTAATTACAGAGCATTTGCTGGTCAGAGGTCTCGCATTTCTCTTTAATGAGTGACAACTCAAGCAGCAGAGTCCTGTGTTTTGGTGCTGGAGACATCAATCCCCACGGGTGACTCACGATCTCTTTTTTTAATATGACCAGATGATGGGATTAAATTGGTTTGGGACCTGCCATAATAGCTGGAAAGCTCCCTGCTGAAATGTGCAGAGTGGGAGGGTGTGCAATAGATATATTTGAACACCATGTCATGGATTTTGAAGGGGGAGGTAAAATCACATCACTGGGGAATACTACCTTCAATGCAGCCATAAATGTTCTATAAATACCAGTAGCTACCAGGATATGTGGAACTGCAGCCTCAAGAAATCATGTTAGGCTTGCCTCTGGCTTTCATCAACAAAGGATGCAGCCCTTGAAAGATTTCAAAGAAAAAAAAAGTGAAAATTATGCTTATTCAGTCCAGAAAACAAATAAATAATTTACACCAAGGCCACATGGAATGTGAATATTATGCATCTTTCAGCAGTCATTTGGCTGATTTTCACTCATGACAGTATATGAATAGTGAATGAAATCATTTGTACAGAAGCAGGGAATGATAGTGTGCAGGCTCAGCTTGAAGGGAAACACATAAATTTTTATCCATTCATTTAACATCATGAGTGCTAAACCTCCTCAGTGTTTGTCTAAGATTTGTGGCGAAATTCTTGGCTTCAGCTCACTTGCATGAACAGTGAAAGAGATCCTGGGGCGGGAAAAACTAGGAGGGGGTTGTGGGGTGGAAAGAAAGCTCGTGATACCATAGATAATCATAAAGTTCCCTTGTAATTTCTAAAATTTTTCTCTGGTGAATACGTCTAGCACAAATTGTGAAGAAAATTGCTTTTTATACAGTATTAAAAGATGGGTTTATGCAGGACTACTATGTTTCAGTTGCTCAAGGTCCATCACCCACAGGATGATGTGACATCAGAAAATACGCTTTTGATCTTCTGGCTGGTCCAATTTGCCTTTCTATAATTTAACATCTCTTGAAATTGTTCTTTATTCCTTTCCAGATTTTTCAAAAGGATCATACAGATATGCACCTATGGTGGCTTTTTTTGCTTCTCATACATATGGAATGACGACTCCAGGACCCATCAGATTTAACAATCTGGATGTCAACTATGGCGCCTCATTTGCCCCAGCAACTGGGAAGTTCCATGTTCCGTATCTGGGGGTCTATGTTTTTGAATATACTATTGAGTCATTTAGTCCACGTGCCTCTGGCTATCTGGTCATTGATGGAGTAGACAAACTCACTTTTCAGGCTGAAAATATTAATAGTAGCAAGTACACTGACAGAGTGATTACTGGAAATGCTTTATTAGAGTTAAATTATGGTCAGCAAGTCTGGCTCAGGCTGGCAGCTGGCTCTATACCAGCCAAGTATCCACCAGTAACTACCTTTAGTGGTTACTTGTTGTATCGTACCTAAGTTGGTCCTCAGTGTAAAGTTAGTCAAATGAGGCAACATGCAGGTGAATTCAGCTTTGCCGTTAAATACTTTGTTTCTTTAACAGCACTAGGTTTCCCAATGTAATGGCTTTCCTAGTGATGGTCCTCCAAGATGTTCTTTGGTTGTAGCCATGGGCTCCATGAGGAGTCCACTGGTTGGAGATGGGGAAAGCGAAGCATCTTCTCTATATTAGCATGATTGGGAAGCAGAAATCTAGTTTTGTTCTACTGTTACATTGCATAGACCTACTTACACAAGGTTGCTGAGAATCAGTTCTCAAGAGAAAGCTCATTTTGATTGTTCCTTTACACCCTCACTGCAAATCAAAAGTGCTGGATAGATTTTGATGCTGGATCTCAGATCAGATGCTGGATCACTACTTAGCTCATTGTATCAATTGATAATCGTGTGTATATATTCTGTCTGGAACTAATATCTTTCTTTTTCATTTTGCCTACCATTATGCACCACATACTTTGATATGGCAGCATTTAATTGATTGATGGGGGTTTTTTTATGTAGCTGATATGATGATAAACTAGGTTTTTTGAATCTGGCAGCAAAAAACCCGAGAGGAATACATTCAAATTAGAAATAAGGTATTTTTAGCAGTTTAATTAGTCATAGGATAAACATCGTAATGGATTTGGTGGATTCTCTCTGCTGCTTGAAATATTTAAACCACAGCTGGATTTTCCTTAGGTAATATGTTTCAAGCAAACATTGTTATATTGACTTCACACAGATTTTAGCATTTGACCTATAAAGTATGCAAGATTAAATTATATAACCAAAGTGTTTTCTAAGTCTGAGCTCTATAAATCTATGGTTTTGTTTGTTTCTGGATTATATCACTAACTACTGAGGCAAGATGTAATTAACTTCAGTCTGCATGTGATTTTTCAAGCACCAATCTAATAAAGAAATATTTTTAATTTGTGCCTATTTGTCTAAAAAAAATAAACCCTCAGGTTTTTATTCCTATTCTTTGCAAAGTCCTAGGCTGCTGCAGTTTCTTGATATCCTATCCTCTGGTGTGATAGGCCAGGTTTGTTTCTGGTTATTGCCTTTGTTAATGCTATTTGACCAGGTTATCCTGTGGCTCTGTGTTTGTCTTGCTCCCTTTTCTTAAAAGCTGGAAAAACCTAACTATGATCTATGCTAATCTGTTGAAACACAGAATGTTTTGAAGCTTCCTCATTTATTTTGTGTTCCACTATCAGAAACTTTTCTTGAAATCACATGGGAATCTTCAGCTCTTAGCATTACTTAATGTACCTTAGAATGATCCTTAGATGATTGTCCATGAAATTACTGAATTCCTGCCATGCTCTATGTGGGTAAGACAATCCACAATACCTTCCCTCAGATGCATAAATGTACATTTTGTTGTTCCAAACGGAAATGAGCATTCCCCACCAGCAGCAGTGGTGCTGAAGTGTGTCCACAGGCATGTGCCTCTGGATTCTGGCTACCTGAACTACAAAGATGTGCAGCACTGAGCAGCATCCCTCCAACTTCAGGGGCATCCTATCATGGCTTGTGGTTAAGGACAGCAGTGGAGAATTGATGGAAGTTTTCAATCCAAGCCCACTTTTTTTGAGGGTCTTCTGAGGCCAGAAATCCTTTCTTCTGTGTAATTGACAGGTTCCTAATCTACCGTGGACCCTGGATGAACGTGCTACAGACCTTTTTCCAGTAGCATACCACATTTTTTCTGTAAACAATCAAAATCCTTGATCAAAATCAGCCTACTGTATCATTGAATTTTATCAAATATAATGACCACAAGTCCCAGTCCCTCCTTGTATGACTTTGTCATTTTAATGTGTTTAGCCGTCTTCCTGCTGTGGTTATGGCTAAATGGCATGAAAATTACTCTGAAGATGAAATTCAAATGACCCACCAGAGACTGCCTCTGTTTTAATGTGACTTTCTTTGCCCTTGCTGCCCTTCCCCCTCTAAATCCTTCAAGCTGGGTCCTCATCTTTGCTGGCACTATTTTCCTCCAGCAATCAGATAATTTCTGTGTCATTGTACTGCTTTTCTTTCCTCACTTTTTTTTTCCTCCTTTCACAAAACTACAGATTCATTGGGGTAAAGTAAGAATTCTGATTAACATCACATTTGTATAAGTAACACTTAGAAAACTAGTTTACCTAATAGAAATGGTACTGAGACTAATTCTCATTTTACTATTTAAAATATGGGGAAGAAATAATACTTTAAAATTATAATAAATATGTGCTTCCCTTTTTATACTGTTTAACAATGCATTCAAATCTTTCTTCAGATATCTTCAAACCAATTATAGTTGACTTTGTCTATTTTTAAAAACTAAAATGCAGATTGTTCACTGTGAAGATAGGTTTGTATCAGTCACTGAAACTTGTTTATGGGCTTGTGACTGTACTTGGGCTGGCTGGACTCATGAAGCAAACCATTGAATAATAACTGAGGATCAATAAAATCATTATGCAGAATAGACAGCAATCAGTCTGAAATCCCAGGAGAACTTTTTAGGCATCAACCAGGATCGGTGGTTCCTGAGGCACTTTGTCACCTGTCTGCTTTCATCTTCATGCTCTGATTTGCATTCCCTAATGACAGCAGGCAGCTTATCTGACTGCTCATGTCTGCCCACAGCCCTTGTGAGGGACAACAGAGCCATCCCGAGCCTTTGTACTTCAGAGTGAACTGTATTCTCTTTATTTGGGAGACTCAATAGCCATGGCAACATTTTGTCTGGTCTGGCTTTGACAAGCCCATCCAATTTACTCCAGAGTTTGTGTTACCATTTCCTCACCTATACCAGGCAAGTTATGGTTGAACTCAGCCCCTGAAGTACTTGGAATTCACACTTAGACCAGTGGCTGGTTTTCCTGACCCTTTCCAGCTGCACAGCCAGCGCAGCTCATGCCAAGCTCTCCTGCTAACCCAGGCCTGTCTGGTGCTGACCCATGGGTATTGCTGTCTGTCCCTACATCTGGGATGTTTCTGTTCAATTATTTTTATTTTTCTCCATGATAATAACATCTACATTGGCTGCAAAGCTGAATCTCCTGAGCAGGTCAATTGGGCAGGTGAGCACAAAACAAAATAAGACAACACACAACCAGTTTGGACATTTCCAAAGAACAAAAGTGTACATCCTGGCTTTGCCCATCTGTCACTGGTGGCTGCTACTTGGCTGCAGAAACAATTGGCCAGCATCTCCATGCATTTCATTAACCCCTTCAGGCCACCAGCTGTATCACACAGAGTTATTAGGGTCTACATTTTTTCATCCGGTTTTAATTTTATTAATCCATATGTCTTCCCATGCTTAGCTGACTGCTGGAATGCCTAAGCCAAATACTCCTGTTCCCATGCTAGGGTGTTATCAGCAGCAGAAGATGGAAACCTTCTTTAATTGTTGTGGAAGAAGTTTTTATTCTTACTATAACATCTTGATGTAGTCATATTTTCAGCAGTCTTATAAGGAGTAGAAACATTTATCACCACTTTGTTTTTAGGACATACAGTAGTTCCATTGCAGTAATTTTCCCTTTGCAAGGCTGCCGTTCTCCCCTTTTGTATCATGGCCCTGATGGCAGGAGGGCTCTCAAGGGTGAGACAAAATAAAACACTGTTCAGATGGGACTCTAGTCAAGAGTGCATGGTAAGAAAGCTTTATGAGCAAGCTGCTTCCTAGCTGAAGTTGCCGTAGATATGTTACAACCAACACACTGGTTTGTAATGAACTTCCTTGCCCTGCTTCCCCACCCTCAGAAATCTGTGGTGGCTGCGAGCTGAAAACAGTCTTCTGCACTTTCATGTTACATGTAAACAAACCAAAGTGTTTCTGAAAACACTGATTGCCGTGGCTGCTGTTGAAAATTCTTATCTTAGAAAAAGCAAGTGGCGAACAAAACAGACCATGGCTGTTTACAAACAATGTAGAAGTACTTCCAGAAAGCTTGCTATTCAAATCTACAGGAGTTGGGAGATACCATAAAAAAAGATCTGAGGTGCCCAGAAGTCATTTATAAATACAACAAGCTTTCTAAATGCTTTTTTGAGCCTTTGGAAACCAGTATATCTCACATCCACACAGATTTAGCGTGATGAATGGCAAAGTCCAGAATGGCGGCAACTGAAACAAAATCCTAAAATGACAGACTTGTTTAGATAAAGAATTATCCTCAGCTCTATCTGATGTCTCTGACTTCTCTGCAAATTGCCTTGGAAGGGAAAAAAAAGGTTCAGCCATCCATTGCTAGGCTACTTATTGCAAGTTACTGAAGGGAAAAGAATACGCATGAGAAAATTGTCTACTATTATTTCCTTTCAAAGGAAGGGCCACTATCAGCTTATACAAGCAAGAGACAATTTTCAGGCTCAGCCTTTAGACCCATTCTAGAGAAATGTAGTAGAATGGAACAGTAGACCACAAGTATAGTCTTCATCAATAATTTTTATGGTCCAAGTTTATCACTCTGCTACCTTGGCCGCAACACCTGGCATTACTACAGCTTCTTAAGAGGCACCACAGTATCATAAAACATGTAACTCTGGAAAAACAGGAGCTGTGCTTACAAAAAAGTAAGAGAGAGTAAGATTCACTAAAAGTTAAAATGTAGCAAAGGAAGCTGGCATGCCATCGGCAGTGAATCACAGAATCACTTGTGTTGGAAAAGACCTCTGAGGTCATTGTGTCCAGCCTTTGACTGATCGCCGCCTTGTCAACCAGACCATGGCACCGAGTGCCATGCCCAGTCATTTCTCGAGTACTTCCAGGGATAGTGTCTCCACCAGCTCCCTGGGTAGTCCATTCCAATGTTCCATGAAGAAGTTCCTCCTGATGTTCTGTTGGAACCCTGAAAGCTGAGAATTTTAAGTTCTCTGTCCTGAAAGGCACTGATCCAGAAGAAAACCCTACATTTGATCTGAGGCCTTGGGATAGGCTTCCAAAATTGAGTGATAACATTAAAATCACACATGTGTAGTTTGAATAGAAGGTGTGGTGTCACAGGGTGAAAAATTTAAGCAATAATAGCAATACATGTAATTATATGTGTCAAGATGGAGTTTTTAGGTTGTCAGCTGGATACTTCTTTTTCACTTTCTTCCTTCTTCTTCATGGGTTTAGATGGTGTCTTGTAATTGGATAAGAAAATCTGCACTGCTGAATTTAGGGGTTTGAGTATTGGGTTAAAAATAAAAATTATTTAGGTGGCAACTCATTATTGGACAAATTGTCCTTGAAAAATCTTTGCAGAGCTAGAGAAACACCATTACAGCCTTTTTCCACCTTGTTAACAGAGCTCACAGGTCCTAAGACTGTAACATAGATAAGAACTCATAAACAACTGAGTCTGAACAAGAAAAAACCATGTCTCCTGTGTTCCATCCCAGCTCACGGGAAGTGAGGGTAAGGGGCTGGAAAAGAAGCCCACACCCTGACAGTGTTCAACCTCAACCTTCTGTGGCACAGCTTGAGGCCATGTCCTCTCATCCTGTTGCCAGTTGCCTGGGAGGAGAGGCCAAATGTACATTAAATACAGTTCATATTAGCTGAAAATTGCTAAAAGCCATTTACATGTGAAATTATTTGTGTGAGCTAAACAGAAATATGATGACAGCTGTGAGGAACTCCCAGCATTCAGAGCAGAAGACAGATCTAGGACCATCCTTCAACTTGTCTGTGAGCTCACCTTGTTTGTATAGGTTTGGACTTTGACTTAACCAGTATATATGGCCATTATGGCCCCAAAGGAAGGTGAGATGCTTAAATAATTGTGGGAGAAAGGTACAAATCAGAAAAATAATACAGGACATGTTTCTAAGTGTTAAACAAAATGCATGAAGAGCAATACATTTCCCTTCCTAAATAAATATGAAGAGAAAAATAAATCAAAAGTGACATATGGGGAAGTCTTCATCAACAGTTAGGATGCCCAGCTGTGAGGGATTGTTCTCCCAGCTCTCACAGCACCCAAGTGCATTTGCTGGGACTGAACCACAGCCCTGCCTTTTCTCTGCCTTCCCTGTCTCCTACCCTGCAGTTCTTTCTTCTTCCCTGCTGTTTCTGAGAATGACCAGACTGCAACGACTTTGGAAATTGTTTATGATGCAATATCCTTGCACCAAATTTCTCCTGAGCCATAAAATAAGTACAGATTTTAATTTCTCTCTGTTATTTTCTGTTTGCTATGTCCTATGGGCACCCCAATCACCCTCATTTTAGTTTTGTTATAGTACAGTACAAAACTCCAAAAATCTTGTTTGGAAGAAGGGATAGAGCATTCTTTCAAACTCCTTCTAAACAAACACAGTATTTCATTGTTGCTGTTTTTGTGTATATCCTTTTTTCTTTTTTTCATGCAAGAACAGGAAAAGGTGGTGTGGAGAAATTAGTTTTCAACCTGGTGTATACACTTTAGTTAGAGAAGAAAGTGCACATGGTTGAGAAGCTGTATAGGGTCCCATTTAAAACTTCATTCCATGCTTTTCACTTTTTACATGTGTGTATACAATTTCTGCACTCATTTGGTAGCCAGTTTCACAGCTCCGTCTGCAGGTTGTACTATCTCAGGTCATTTTTCCAGTGACAGTGAAAAGGTGTATATGTCAAAGACCCTGTATCAGCAGTGGGAAACGATCCATCTGCTGTAAAAATATTTGGAGATCCTTTCAGGTTAAGGTATGCTGTTGGTCACCCAGAAATGCTGCCCAGTAGAAGATTGTAGCCAGCAGGGAGATCTTGATGTATCTTTTGAAACAGGATTAGAGGCAGGTTCAAAGATACAAAGGTAGAACAGGACAGTTAGAACCAGAGAATAGTTAAAGACCTTGCAGGAACAGATAATTAAGGGCTGGTATGTGAATCTGTTCCTCAGTGCATAGGATAGACTTGTAAGGTTTAACATTGCTCAGAGGGAAATGAAAAATTCTGTGCTGATCAGAAAAACTTCCTATTTAGTGAAGACAGAGAATGTATGGCAAGACATAGAGATCTGTAAAAGGAGGTTTCATTAAAGCACTTAAACACAAGGGAAGTCTTGATGTCCACCTGAAAGCAACAGGGAGATACAGAATGAAGAATCATGCAACTTCTGAAACTTGGCAGGAAAGCCATTGACAGGAGCAGCAAAACTGAGGCTGAGTGGGTCTGAACAGTGTGCTGGCTCTCTTATAGGGAAGAAGAAGAAGATACTGGGAAGAACATGTCTAAGCTGGGGGCATCTGGGGCACTTTGGGCAATCTCAGCTCTTATTGTGCCCCTTCCAAGTATTAGATCAAGGCTGGGGTATAAGGTAGATATGGGTATGTAACCAGCCTAACCCCAGCTTGTGCTTTGATGTGTGTGTACAGAGCTTCCTGTGGCTTATGTGCACTGATAAAAATAAACTCATTGAGTGAAGTGTCTATCTCATGTCAAATTACCTGATGTCAGCTGCCTGCAATTCTTAACACTCTTTTGGAATAATTTATTGCAGAAAAAGATTGAATCCTTATCTGAATGAGAACCACTGAGTCGAATTTAAGCCAAGTAATTACAAAATATTTATTTAAGAAAATAATGAGATTACATTTTGAATTCAAAAATCCTGAGATAGACTTAAATACTATAGCAAAAGATGTCCAAGAGTTTTACAGCAAAAATTGAGGGATGCTAAAAATGCAGAGCTGGTTTTGCAGCCCTTTAGCTCTGCAAACAGCATTGAACTTGCAGAAGGAAAGCAATTCTTCCTGCATGCAGAGGGCAGTGCTAGTGGCAGTATTAGTCTGGCATAGTTTTTTAAATCTCAGGCTTAGGTGGTAATAGCAATGAATAAATACCATTTTGATGGAACAGAGCTACTTGGAGAAACACGTGCACAGCAGGTACTCCTTTGCAAGGATGTGGAAAAGAGCAATGTTTGCCAGAAGTAAATTAACACAACAGGCATACAAAAAGTTGAAGTAACAGAGAAGAAGAGGTGTCTGACAGCATTTTCAGGTTAAGAGCAAGGTTCCTGCTCACGTAAAGTTTTTTACCAGTCTCCTGTTGTGCCTGTACCTTTTGACCCTCAGGCCATTCTAAGGTCTGCTTGTGAGCCTCAAGCTCCGCAACTTTGTGCAGAGCACTTTTTAAGAACATCGGTCTGTTTGCAATCTCTGCAGAGTATCACCAAAGCAGTGAATGCTGGTACCTTGTCGAAGACACTGTGAGTGTTAGGGTGAGTTGCTGATCTCAGAATGAATTGAAGTCTATAACCAGTTTTGAAGGTCTTTGTAAATTGGATAGATCTTGCTTCACAACTACTGACTAAAATAATGATGTCTGGTGGTAAAAGGACTTTCTTGGAATAACATTTCATCACCATCCAGTTTACTACTTTTCTTTCACAATTATTTTCCAAAGTTCTGGCAATGAAAACCCCTTCCCAGATAACACTTTTAATGAGAAATTTTTTGTTTGACTTTTGATCTCCCCCCAGCATGATGGCTCTCCTCTGCAGAGTTACAGCAGCAGCCACGTGCTCATGTGTGCTGAGAACAGCATGCTGCAAGTGTTGATGATGTTGGACCTGTCTCTTGAACCTGACAGGACTGATCACAGCAATTCACCTCTCAAGTGGTCAATACTGCTGCAACATTTCAATCTTTCTGTAGTGAATCCCATGCAGTTTCATGCTTTCAACTTGCTTTTATTTCCTGCCAGTCAACTCAAGACACGCTGTGAAGACACACAAGGGCTCAGTTTTCACATCCATGCTGCTCTGATTTTCTACATTTCTCAGGAGCAGGCAGCATACAACATATTTTCCATCATCATTGTTATGCTGATGATTCACTGTTTTATCTATCAAGTACTTGCTTTGGGAATTTGCATTCAAATCCGATTACTGCCATAATTCAGGAGCGTTAAAGAAATTGCCTTGGGAACAGCATCTTTCTCCCTCACCTCAGTACACTTCTGTGTTTGGTTTTAAGGAGGTGTGTGGTGTGATCTCTGCTCTGCTTTGTCTTATGAACTTTACGAACATGGCTGGGTCCCATGAACCCCTTCAGGGTCTGGTCTGTGCACATACCTCCTCAGTTGCTCCCAGAAAGCTGATTCACCTGGGCCTTAAACAATTTTACTCTCCTTTAGAGTCAGCTTTCCTTCAAGGCTGCACCTCAACAAATTTCCTTGTTTTTCAGGCAGTTGTGTCTCTTTCTGTAACACAGGGGCTTGGATTGAAAATTCCAGGCTTTCCTGCCTGGCCTGGGGACACCTGACTTGAGAGCAGGGTTTCACGTGGAACCAAAAAATGCCACAAACACCCGCAGCTGAGAATAAATGAGACACTGCCTAAAAAATTAACTTCAGTAAAAACTACACTTTCAGGTAACTGCAGAGGCTCCTTATTTGGCATCATACATGACTTTATGAATTTTGGTGGTGAAAAGTAATGTAAAATATATTGAGTGATTCTGTTTTACCCTCCTCCAGGGATGACTTTGATGCCCAATACTTTCTTCTTGGAGAGGGACTATTTGTCACAGAATTTCAAACAGTTATCTTGAAATAATGTGCTCTTCTGGAGTCCCCAGAACACTTGAAGCTAAACACTTCAGAATTCAAAGAGAATTTGCTGAAGTATGTAGATACAAAAATGCTTTCACATAAACTGGTACAACCCTTTTTAAAAATCCCCTCTGTTTCATGACTTTTTGCATTGAGACTAACTCTCCTTTCAGCTGGCAGATCAAAATGGCACAGTTTGAAGTCACAAAGCTTCCCTGTGTGCTGCTAGAAGTTAAGAACCTAATTTCTCCACAGAAGTATCCAGACTGTTGAACTGCTATAATCTTTCAGAAAATAATGACATTTTGCTTTGGAAGCTTGCTCTGATTTACTTGTATGTTGTCAGTATTACACGAATTACCAGATATTCCTCCTAATCGAAAATCTTCCAGATTAAATGTCTTTATTGTGCATGTGTCCACATGATCCTTTTATCCAACCATATGGAATGAGTACTGACAGCAACTAATTTGATAATTATTGTATTGTGCAGATGTACAGAAGGATGAAAATTCAAGTCTTAAAGACAAACACAGTGAAAACAAAAGGAAAGCAACTTGCTTTGTCTGGCCTCTCCTTCCTTTGTACCAATACCCTCTAAAACAGTTTTCCCCATTAAGATTAAAACAAGCAGCTTGATTCTTAAGGATAGCAATTATTTTTGAGTGCTCTGGTGAGTATAATTACACTGTCAAGGGTTCACTTATGTTCCACTGGTAGCCATGTGGCTCTGTTTCAGATTTCCAATTTCTCTCTCCTACAGGATCTAAGCCCCTCGAATGGTTTTAATGCTGTGCCAGTCCAATACATTTGTGCTCGTGCCGTGGTGAGTTGCATACCTCCTGCCCAGAGTCATAACAGTGCTGAGCAGGGAAATACTATAGTCCAGTCCCCAGAGGCTCCTGTTTTCTGCTTCCTAACAAGAGGCTGTGCAACAGGATCCAGTCCTGGGAATGTCACCAGAGAAGGGAAGTGGGTGAGGGAGAAAAGGAGGAACAGTGTTGAGAATGTGCAAACGAAATAACCCTGGAAAGCCTAGGTGTGAGATAAGTCCTAATGGCGATGACAGGGATTATGCTTCTGGGGTGAGAGAAGTCAGCATTAGGGGAAATACCTCAGAGGGAAAGGGGACATGTACTGTGAGCTGAAGGCTGCCATGCTGCTGGAGAGCATCCAAAACTGGAAAGCAGCAAGAAACAAAGGAAAAGCAGTATTTGACAAAAGACATACTGAAACAAAGGAGAAACCTATCGAAAAACAGCAGGATTAAGAACAAAAAGGGTAAAATGATTGTAGACAGAGATTCATTAGTTAACATTCATGGGGTCTGTGTGATTTCCAGAGGGCTAAAGCTCAGCTCAAGGTATGCTTCAGAATAGATTCAGGTCTTCTCAAGGAAGGCAGACTAAATCCATCTGGTGAGTAGGATAAAACAGAGAGCAGGAGAGACGATGAGAAAGTATTTTTGACCTACCACTGATTTTCTTTCTGTGTGACTCAAGCTGCACTTCAGGTAGGCAGCACCATTGTACCCAGTCAGCACAGCCCCTTGACCAAAATTAAGCATTTATGTAAGGTCTGATGATTTTATGCCGTATGGGGAAGAACAGAAAGATTTTTATGATGAGCGGAACATGTTTTCATACGGTGATGATTTTTTTAAGATGGATCAGTTTGCCTTTGTGCTACTCTGCAGAATCTGGTATAAATTGCTACTGCTTGGTTTCTTTTCCCCCAATATATATTATTATAGCTTGTGTTACATGAAATAGGAGTGGGAGAGACAAAGTAAGTCTTGGGGGATTCAGACTGGAAAAAGATGAGCTTTCTTTAGAGGTAAAGCTTGAAAGGAGATGAAACACCTTGGGGCCCAGTAAGGTTGTTCTGAAAATGTGTCTTGACTCAAATGGGAAAACTTGGTGAGAGAATAAGCCTGCCTGCTCTGCTTTGTCCCCTCCAATTTGCCATTCTCAAGGAAAGAACATCCCTCTGGGGGAGACTGATTCTTCATCAGGAAGTAAGAACACTTTTTCTTGGTGATTTGAAAGGGAGAGATAGCATCCCTTTCAGAGCTTGGAGTTTTCTGATCTCTCCCCACCTCTGCTATAAAGTGCAAATCTGAGAAACCCTGAAACCAGCAAAGACAGCATGAAGACCTAGTTAGAGCATGTCCTTCTCCCTGGTCCAAAGGGACAGGAAAGTCCCTGCATGGGAGATTTAGGCGTGTTTGGCCTGGGAAAGAGCCAGTGACTGACATGCCCTGGGAAAGCACCTGCTGTTGGTGTGGTTTGAGACACTCCTGGAGCCACAATTACTTGGCTATGGGTGTGTTGGCTCTAATTATAAAAGATATAGAAGGAATAGACAGGGCACAGAGATGAGAACAAAATGTGTTTCGGACCATTTGTTTCGTTTTGGTTTTTATCCCTTTTATTGGTTATCACTATTGTTGCCACTTGCAATTTGTGGCCTAATCTTTTCCTGTGTGCCATTCCCTGTTTTGTGCTCTGATTTCGTTTTGTAATTTGTATTTTTATTGCTGCTATGATTGTCAACTATATAACGAATTCTTTTTCTTCTGCTTTTCCCAAAAGCTCAAGAAAGCATCAGATGGTCTGAGTCGGCACTGTTCCACTGAATTCTAAGCAGGTGAGGCAAAGCTGGCTTGAAGGGTTGATATGACAGTGCAGCAAAGGGAAGAGGAATTTCCCTCTAACATTACAACACAAAATTAATAGTGATAGATATGATTCTGTTTCTCTATTTTTTACTAATGCTGTGGGATGAGAATAGATGTTATAAAAGCTTTCCATTTTGCAGTCTCCTGAAATATGACACTTTGTTGACAGAAAGATAATTTATTTTGTTTTCGAGTATCTCTGCACAGCTCATGCTTGTCACATGGTGACAAGCCTTCCTGATTCATTGGGTCTCTGTAGAAAAATGCATCTCCTCTTCTTGTTTTTTATAAGATCAATACATAGGTTCCTTCCAATTCGAGACATTCTATGATTCTATTCCCTCCCCCCACTCCACTGCAAGTGATACAGGATAAGCATAGAATTAAGGATTAAAACAAACAAGTGAAAACATATGTTTATTGATTGCCTGGTTGTGGTGACAAAAATCTTCTCAGATTCATTGTGAAGTGCAGAGGTTGCATCCTGTGTGGATTTGGCTTGTCATGGGCAGCACAAGGATGGAGTAAGTATCGTCTGATTTTATCAGATTAAGCAAAAACCAGAGGAAGATGCAAAAGGCAGTGTGAAATTAAGGTGCGTATATGAATGCTTTTCCTTGTCAACAGTTGATTTAAAGTTGACAAACCAGTTCCTGCCTGTGATTTGACTTGTTTCAGGAAATTGCTTTCACATTCAGGTGAGAATTCTCAGGGGTTCGAAAATGCACTGCACTTGCATGAAAATAATTTACTTTGTGTTTTCTTCATTGGGATTTTATTTGCCTGATTTTCTAACTCCCAGTTCTTTTGCCTGGAAAATCAGGGGTAGAAAAGTGTGTGGAGTGGATTGGTGGGAAATGTCAGTTTTGAGTAAATGTTAAGGTTTTCATGTAAACCCTGGTTTTATGATCTGGATCTTCAAGAAAGAGTCCTGTGAGACTGCTGGAAGCTTAACAGTATGTTTACTTTTACTGGATGTCAGGTTCATGTTTCACATCTGGCAAGTTGTGGTCTATATGCCTTGAACAGACTTTCCCATTGCTTCTTTTCTTCTGAAACAGCATTCACAACTCTCCTCTTGCTATTTAGTATGAGTGCAACAATTATCTGCTATGAAATTTGGGGATACAGTAACAACAAGCCATCAGAAGAATCAGAAATTGTGAATGTGCAAATAATCATATGCCACTTTTGTTACTGGATGTTAAGTACTCAAAGCCCAGTGCTGTATCCCACCCAGCTAACACTTTACATTTAAATGTAACTTACAGTTAGTGACAGATGCTGAAATAAACATACAAATAGGGAGGTGAGGGTATTAGTTTATATACAGTCATTTATCTTCTGATAGCATGAGCAAAGCTGAAGTCAGATACGGTTAAATGAACTGAAGCTTTAACAGTGCCTCTTGAACTGCTTGAATTAACAAAATCAATCCTCATAAATTAAACTATCATTGATCTATGATACAATTAAGTTCTATAATCAAAATACACTATTGGTGCATGCAGTGTAACCATGCTTGTTCCAACGCTGAATTTTAACCACTGATGGCTAACTGCTCCTGCCATGTTCTGTAAGGCTCCCATCTGGCATGGGAGATGCTAACATTATGATACAGTATTTCTTTTCCATTTTTCAATTTAGGCTGACATCTGCTGGTCTCCGCAAATGGCAGGCAACCCTGCTGAATGCAAACCAATTTGAGCCTGTGGCTTTTCGTGTTTTCCCTTTGTCATTTTTCCAGAGCTGCTGGGAACGGCAACCAAGCCACTTAATTACAAAGGAAATTCATGCAGATTAATAACTCTGTGGAAGAAGAAAGGCAGGAACAATACCGTGTAAAAGAAAATGAGTTTGACATGATAAATTACATGCATGCACGCCCAGTGCACTGTGCAAGCACTCAGAGGAGCCCATGGCAGCTACTATATATTGGCCAATTAGACCTACACAAAAAAGGTGTTATTTAAGGGCACCACACTGTGGGTTGTAATGAGGAGGTTGTGGATGGGAGTTCTCTCTTTTACACTCTCAATGAGGCTAAAGAGAGGGGGAGTGGCATGATATTGGGCAATCAGCGCTTGATGTCAGGCATATGGCAGTGGTCACAAAGAGCTTGGCATGGGAGGGTGTGAGACATTCCTGCAGAAGCTACCAGTATTCCAGGTGAGGTGCTACGCACACCTGGCCAGAAGCAGCAAGAGAAATGAGAGGCTGCTCCATGATTAAATAAAACAAGAGGCACCTTCACAATCCTTGCTGGCTGTATATATCAAACCTCTGTTTTTTAGGAAAATGAGTCAATTGGCATCTTAACTTGACTGCCTCACTCCTCACACTGGCAGCTAGCTGCAAGACCATTCAGGGCTGGAAGACCATTCTTCCAGCCATACAGCTTCCACCTGGGTGGACTTTCAGTTCAGTTGTTCCTCAGCTGTTATTTTGGATAGGAATCTACTGACAACCACTGCTTTCCCACTGTGATTTTGAAATCCTAAGAAAAACGGGTCACCTCTGAATGAGCTATGAATCTGTGGGGGTACTGATGCTTGAGCTCCAGTGGAGATTTGGATAGGCATCATTCACTGCTTCCCCTACCGTGGTTTGTTGTGCACTTTGAAGTCCAAGCAGTTTGCAAAATTTTTGCTCTCGCCACATTCCATTTCCATTTGTTCCAGCTCTTTGTTTGAGACAGCTGGTGTGCCCGCTTACCTCAACAGTGGTATTTCCCACTTCAGCTGCATCACTTTGTCTTTCCCAAGATATTTCGTAGAAGGGAAAGAGAAGGGAAGCATTAATTATATCATGGTAGAGGTACTCCTTTAACTCCGGGGTGTTTCAAGCACAAGTTGCTGACAGTGGGTGTTGTCTGTTCCTCCTACATGTTACTGCCCTTCAGTACGATGCATGAGAGTTGGAATATTCACCTTCTCTTCCCGTGCTAACCCTGATTTTCAGCAGGGTCATTATGTTCTATCGGTTGTCTGAGCTAACACCCTGAGACATTTCAACACTCAAGTCATTGTGCAGGGCTGATTCACTTTAAATCCTGCACTGCAGATCCCCCGAGTTGGTTTTTTTGTAGGGTGTTGAAAATGCTTGGCGCTAGTTGTGATAACTCACGACAATGTCATTTATCCTTGGGAAACTGGGTTGAAGTTTCTGCTGTAGCTTGGAGGAGCCAAGAAAGCCTGAGCCAGAGGTAAAGGACAGTGCTTACAAAGTTGCCACCTCCATGAGCTGCCGTGGCTGGTGCTGAGGTGCAGCTTTATAGCATGCACAGAAAGACAGAAAGGCTGGATAAGGTCTAGGTCCTTGCATCTCATGAGCCCTAAGGATCCTCCAGCTGATCCTGCCCAGAAAAGCAGAAAGCCTCACTGCTTCGGGAAGTAGGGAGTAGAGAAATGTGTGCAGTTTATACATGCTGCTAGTATTTCAGCCCGGAATCTGAAGTCAAATTGGGGTTTGGCGCAGGTTTAGTGATGGTTGCTAATTACAATTAACTGTTATTGTCTGGTAAGTGCTGACAGACATAAGTGGAGGCAGTGCCACCCCCAAGCATGATAACAATCAAATGAATCAGCAGTTGTTTCCAATAATCCTCATCCCCAGGTGCTAAAATGCAGCTGAGGTACAGATTTGGGCTTGATGAAGATCTTGCAGATAGTGCTTAGTGCTGGTAGGATGTAGGGGCTGGGAGAGTCCCTCATGTTTCCTTTGATAATAGCACTACTACTAATAATATTCTTGCAGCACCTATAAGAATAAAACACTATTTTAAAGTGTCAGACCTTTGGATCCTCACTAAAAATGTATTCAGGAGAATAGGCAAGCCAACTAGCAAGGTGAGTTTTTCCACTTAGTACTTCAAATTGTACCAGTTACATGAAGTACAAAACTACAATAGTGGAGCTGACGCAAAAGGTTGTATTGGTATTTCTAACATAAATCGTGTGGGGTTTTATCTGGCTGTTTGCTTTTGGTTTGTGGGGGTTTTCCTTGGGCTGGTTTGTTTTGAGTTTTTTGTATTTAGGTTATTGTTTAGAGTTCTGAATCTTCTTTGTAAAAACTGTATAAAAAATATTAGCAAACTGTAAAGCAAGTGCCATGGCAACATCAGAGTAACCATCAAGAAAATCCTTAAACTACCTTAAGCCTTTAAATGACTTGTTACAAAGCAGTTTGGACTGTTATGTAAGTAACCGTAGTGACATTTGGTGCTTCTTCAGGTTAAAGCCCTCTGAATGCCCCCAACAGCCCTGAACTGTAGTTGAGGTTGCTCTGTGGAGCTGCTTCCCTGTGAAAACGCAGGCACTTACCACTGAATTGCTTTTCCACTACTGGTGTTCTTTTCTCTCCCTCTCCAATTCTGCAGACACCCTGTTTCTCTCAGGTGTTTAATAGGGACATTAATACACTGACAGGTACACCCAGCCATGTTGCAATTTACCACAGCTGATGGGGCAATGTCCTCAGAACTACACTTGCAAAATGGAGCTGTTTTATAACTTTCGTGATTGCTATTCTTGAAAACTTCACCTCTCTGAGAGTGCTGATAGACAATTTTCCCTTCCATTCGTTCCTCTGCTTATCGTAATAGATACTTTCAACACAGATCAGTGAACTGTAAACCTGAACAGACTCCTCTGCATTTCATACAGTAGGAGAGAAGCATCAGAGAATTCACATTTGTTACAAAGGTAAAATAAATTATCGCACAGATATCTTGCTAAGATGGATTTCAAGTTCCAGATCTTCAATATCAGAGCCAAAAAAACTGAAGGCCAAGTTTCCTATCTGCCTGCTGCTATGCTTTGTGTAGTAGACTTTAAAGAGTGTGATACACTGAATGGACCTTTGAAAGTCTCATTTAAAGGAATTCCTGTAAATGCAGAGTGAGGTTTTGTGGGTTGTGCATCCTGGATTCAGATAATGCCAGAGGGTAGAACCACTGTGTGTGTACAAACAGAACCTCTGTGTAGGTATAAGGCACATCAGACTAATAGTGTTCCCAGAAATGTGTTCAGAGTTTAGTCAAAAGCCAGCTATTCCCCAACCATGTTGCATCTTAAACCATTAGAGGAAAACTTTATTGTGGGTTTGACTTTGCTGCAGTTTCAAGCTACAGAGCAAGATACACTTAGGAGAGGTCTATGGTGAGTGGTCTTTTACTGTTAGTTCACTGCTTTTTTTGTACTGACCACTTCTGTAATTTGATGACATGACAGCAGTGGCTTTTATTGTGATAGTGAAGGTAGGTAATTTCATATTCATGAAAACTGTATAGTTTAACTGTAAAAAATCTGAATATCCCTAAGTGTTTAGGATCTGCTGTGATAACATCTAATTTTGTGTCATCACAGGCATTCAGCCTGCGTATGTGCTGCCCACCTCACACAATCTCTTAGACAGTGGCCTCACTGCTAATGAACAAGGCCTGTAGATGTTAATTTTCCTGGATGTTTTGTGTAATCTGGTCTAGATGATTTCAGTTCATCAGGTTCTCATTTGAACTGCCATGTACTTTTACATGTACATTAGTCTGGAGTCTTGCAGAAATGAGCACAGACATGAACCAGAACTGCAGCAGTTCAGCTGTGTTGGGCTTTTTTCAGATATTCAGTTGACAAGAAGATTCATCTTCGTCATTTTAGTATTTCCTTATGAAACAATAATTTATCTTCCTCTTGGAACTCATTAGCAAAAACATTCACTGGTCTGAAGATAATAGTATCTGAAGGCTTTTCAAATTGCTGAGACAGGTAGAGCTGGTAACCCCTGAACCTGAAAAAAACACAGACAGATAGGAGTTCCTGGACCCAACCACTCAGATGACCTTTCAGTCAAGTCAGAGAAAACTCTTTGAACAGTTTGCAGAGAGGAAGGGAAAGTCCATATTTCACAGCAGTGTCATGAACAGAAGTTTCAAGCGGTAGTGTGATTTCCTGCCTCTGAGTTCTTTTTTACAGACAATATAATCCTCTGGATCAGCTTCTGACCACTTTAAAACTCCTGATCTAATTTCCCGCTGCCTGCTGCTTTGTCCCTTTATGCCAGTAGTAGTTGTGAGACATTTTAGAAGAGCTCACATGGTCACACTTCATGCCCTGTTTGCCTCTGGTGGAATTTAATGCAGTGGCAACAGGGTAAAACCACCAAAGCTTCAAATGTTGGCCTGACAGAGGGTTCCCAGAGGGGCAGCTGCAGCAGAGAGCACGATGAGGACCTCTTTGCACAGCAGAGCTCAGGGCAGCAGGGGCCACGTGAAGCCACTCCTGAGGCATCCAGCTGTGAGACAAGAGAGGGATGTAAATTGGTGGAGCTGCTCCAAGTCATGCTGGGATAAATTATCTCAGACTGACTAGCTCAGGGGATCTGGGGGCTGCAGGGTGCATGCAAATCCTCTGTGAGGCTCAGCAGTGAAGAGCTCAGGCCAAAAAGCTTTGGTGCTGCTGTGTAGTCTCTGCCTCTGTCCTCATTCAGCTCCCACAAGAATGCTTAAGCAGCAAAGCTTAAGCCTAATCGAGTTATGTGAGCCAATAAACTTCACTGGGTTTCTTATTGCCCTACCACAGTTATATGCTTATAAAATATTTTGCTTAAAATCAGGGCAAGGGTTTTTACAGATTTCTTCTAGTACAGTCTCTTTTTTTCACCTCCTGAACTTGCTGCTCTGCGACTCGGGTGGACTCAGGACTGCCTGGTGTGTGTGTCTGTGAGGAACACTATGAACTGCACAGCTTTCACTTGACCTCAGGCTTCAGAAGGAACGTCAGGATCAGACTCTGAATACCTGAATTAAAGGCTTAACTTTGAAAAGCGCACCATCAGAGTGGTCAGAAGGTCTGTGGGGTGCACAAAGCAGATGACTGTGCACTTAGACCCCTGTGCTAGCCTTCCATCTGTTGCCAGAAACCAAGGCTGAAAGAAAGTGCTTGTGTTGCAGGTAAGGCCTGATTATGAAAAATAATCATTCTTCTTAACATTAAGTTTTGCAGAAGGTGGCCTTTCTACTTCATTCACCCAGCTTCACAGTAATGAGGGAAACAGCAAGCTCTTCCTCTCATGATAACTGAACACACCCAGTTTCCCCCCTCTTTTGCAGTGCTTGCAATCCTTGCTGTATTTCAAAAGCAGAACCTGTAACAACTACAAAGTCCTAAGAGAGGCAGGGCTCCAATTCTGTGGACACCAGTGACATTCTCAGGGGCGCATCTCTCTTGATCCCAGCCCATGCTTCCCACCTCCTGGTGAGCACAGGAGGAACAACTCACATCTCAAGGCGATGCCGCTCCCAGGTATCTTTCTTCATGATTCACACACAAACTTTTAATTTATAGAACTGACATATTAACTCCAGTGGCCTAAAAGAATAAATGAGTAATACTGTGGGGTCTTCCATTCAACAATGGGAATGTTTTCCCCAAGATCTCTTTTTAATTGAAGTCATTTGTCATTTTGAGTGTAGAATGTATTCATTAGAAAGCAGCACCTCGGAGGGGACTAGAGAGCTCAGGAGATTAGTTACTGGGTACAAAGCCTTTTGCCTCCAGGTTGCCAGTTTCAAATCTGGCCATGTCACTATTGATCAGAAGAAGTCATTACAGGCTGACAGATGTTTGGCTGCTTATATAGAAGTGACCTTGTCAGATGAGTCAAATTCTTTGTTAAGAGATGTGTCCCTACTCTCACACACGCACAAAAATCCTCATTAGCACCTTGTTGGTAGTCCTCGAAGCATCAGTAAGGACAGGGCAAGCTTGTTTATGCAAAATCAGAACAGAGGGATTTTTGAGCCATGTGAGGGTTGATTGAAACATTTTCAAAGCATCTTATGATGCACTTTGAAATTTCCAAGTTGATTCTGTGCTGCATAATTTAAAATGAACCCTTCTTAGAATATTTGTGGTGCTTTGATCAATATAAAATTTATTTTTTTAGGAATCTGAGAACTGAGATTTTTCTTATAACATCAGCAATATGTGTATTAGCAGTAAAGCATGTTCTTAGCGAAAAAAAAAGGAGGGGACATCTGAAACTTGTAAAGAAAAGAATGGTAATACTGCATACATTTTATTCAGTAACTTTCAGACTAAGGCTGAAAATACTTAGTCCTGTGATGTATTTTGCAGATTTTGCTGACTGATAGTTAGAGAACAGGAGAATCTTACAAATCACCCCAGACACTTCAGTCCAGCCTACAATAACTCTTATCAGTAGTTTGGACTGCACCCTTGCTCCATGGACCACAATGGTCACCTATGGTGATAGCAGACATCTCCTTTCACAAGACTCTCCTACCTCTTGAGCATAACCCATGGCTTTCAAAATTGCCTAGGACAGGCACTTGGGAGAGCGAACATGCAGATTTTCTAACACAGGCTCTTCAAGGGGCCCCTTTCCTGTGTCCCTTTGAAGAGCCTATGAAGAAGATAATTCAGCTTCCTCCACTAACCCCGAGTTGGGACTCAGGGGAAATTTACCCAATCGAAGGGGCTCTGACAGAGATGAAAACTTCTACACGAATAATCTGTATGGGAGATGCACCCCAACTGTTCTCTGAAACAGAGAAAAGAAAATGCCAGAAATCCAGTGGGAGCTCAATTTGCCATAGGGAAGAAAAGATTAGTTTTTTCTCAGCTTTGCAGCCTCTGTTTCAAATTGAGTTTGAGACACACAAAAATGCTTTGGGGTGTTCATACTTTTTACATTGCCAGCAATAAATGTCAAAGCTTGGTTGATAATGTTGGCACAAAAACTGCAGGTCACTTTGGTCTGTATTGTGAACAGAACAGGTAAAGTGTGTCTTGATTAGTGAGGTTGGTAGGCAACAGTTCGTAATGTTGTGGTTTTGACTCCAGTCCAAATTCTGCTTTTAGAGGACTAAATCAGATTTTTACCTAAGCTGAACTTGCCTCTACACAGGAGTTTTGAACAAGGTCCTTTTTAAAAGAATTATAATCTCTCTGCAGTGGGAGGGTGGAGGGATTATAGGGTGTCAAAGCAATAAATAATAGCTTTGGGCTGCTCCGAGTTGTTCTGAGAAATGCCAAACACTGGCACACCTTATTACATCTTTTAAGCAACCACAACACGTGACTCCAGCTCTTTCTATGTCAGGAACATTTGTTGTTAAATGCCGCAAGGATATGGGAAGGTGTGCCAAGGCTTCTGTGCACCTTCAGCTGTTCTCAAGGTGATGACTTAAAAATGGCAATTCAGCCTTTGCAGAGCACAGAACAGCTCATGCCATTCAAGTCTTGGGCAAAAAGATAAGATAACATGTTGTATTTTAGAGTTGAGGATTATGAATTGGATCTCCAGGTCGTGGGTGGGGGGAAGGGTGAACACTTCATCTACCAAACTTGGCTGATTTGATTTTTCTTATCAGTGAGGAGATTTAACCTGCCTGATGCACTATTCCTTTAATGTCTAAGCAATATTGGTTCTGCAAGAGGTAATATTTCAGTATTTATAGTTTAAAACCTGGCTTGCCCTAAGGTCACATCAACTGTGAGTAATCCACACTGAGTACTTACGATCCCACAAATGTGACCTTCTACTTGTGTCCCAGTAATGCAGAAGGTACCAGGCCTATGGATTTCACAGGCATGTAGAAGAGAAAAAAAAAGGTATGTCTGGGTATTTTAATGGAGAAAAAAAAGGCAGAATCAACAAGAAGCTCTAAATTAGTCATTGTGGTGATGAATGCTACATTATAGACCTGCATACGTGCCTCAGGCTTTTATGGGCTTGTAATTATGTTAGGAGATATTGCTTTGACCTAGACATCAGGTTATTTACCATTACTTTTGGCTTGAGAGAAATAAAACCTAATACAAACTCTTTCAAATACTGTACGCCAAACATGCATATGACAACATATAGAATAGATTCCCTGATGAGAAAAGGAACTAAGATGGCAGCAGAAATCCATTTCAGGGTGGATCGGTGAATGGGAATATTGAGGGTTTCATGAAGGTAATTTAACTTGTCTTTGTGTGATGGTGTAGCTAAACTGAAGTTTTTTCTGCTGCTCTCTGACACCAGTCTTCCCAGAGGTAGCATGTCCTGATGGACTAAGGGAACTTGGCCTACTTCAAGATAATGGGACAAATTAAGTCGAATCACCACTGAAGGCATTTTAGAACAACCTGGCTAACTTTTCTAGTTGGCCTCAAAGCCTTCCCACAGCCCAGAAAAGCTGCTTAGCTGGGAGGTTGCAATACAGTACTGTTCTAAAATAATCATGAATGTTCATAAAGCGGATGAAAGACTCCAAGTAGTATAGCCAAGCTGTATCAAGGGCTAAAGCAGCAAAACACATGATTTGTTTAGGACTTTCTCTCCATTTGCACTATTTTTTTCTTTCTTGCAGAAAAAATGGAGAAAATCACTTGAAACAAAACTTCGAAACAAAAGGCTAAGAATTTTCCAAGGTCACAATTAAGGACTTTAAAAGCCTTGCAAAAGTGTAACATTACTGTTACAAAATACACATAGAAACAGAGGATATCAGGATAAAAATTTAAAAGAAAACCGAAGGAGTTAAAGATTCATCCTTTTTAGTATTGTTTCAGCAAAGGTAGCCATGTAGCAAATTGAAAAACAGTGGATATGAAGGATTACAGTTTCAAGGAAGAAGAAACCTGTAACACAGCCTGGAAAGCACAGCTATTAAAGCAGAGACTTTCTGAAACTACAGGTACATGCCATGCTTCAGGAGACACTGACACAGAGAAGGAAAAACTAAGACTTTAAAAAAAAAAAAAAAAAAGGGAGGGGGAGAACCCCCCCAAACTGATTGAGAATTTATGTAGTGGGTGGCTTCACTTTCATTTCTCATTTGTTTCCCACCAGGTTTCCTTTTAATATCAATATATACTCCCCATATCCAAAGCATAAAGACCTGATTTTGTTTTCTTGGTGATTTCTTTGCATCACTCCAAGGCTTCCAAACAATGAGAAAGATGTCAAGTCTCTGTAGCCTGAACTACAACTTCTTGAGGCATTAAAAGTTGTCAGTATGGCCAAGCTGGAATTGGCAGGGCAAGGAAAGGGAGAGGAAAAGAAAGCAGCTATGATGCCCTTGCTGTAGTAGTTACTGTGAATTGTTGCTTTGGGCAGTGCTGGTTTAGCCTCTTTCTGCTCCAGCTGCTCCCAAGAGTCTGTAGCATCCCAGGGAAGCTGCCCCCTTCACCATGTTCCATCCCTGCTCCTTCACCCTTCCCAGGGGGAAGCCAACAAGAAAGCTTGGCTTGGGTGGTTGTCTCCAGGACCCAAATGGTGAAGTGCTCTTTGCACACACAAACACTTTCTTGAACCATGGCTGCAAACAACTAATCGCTCTTTAATCCTACTAACCTCTTTGCCTCAGCCGTATGGTGGGGTTAAAATTCCTGCTGATAAGATTAAGTGCTGTCTTGGATTGGGGTCTACATAAATAATAATACTATTTCCACAGTTGCACTCATTAGGCAGAAATGCAAAAAAAAGGATGTCGGTCTTCCTGCTGTGGGATGTCAGCCAGCTGCTAATTGTTTGTGATCAGAAAGAAGTTCTCTTTTTGTAGTCCTTTAGGGATATGTGTGTGTTGATATAATTCCATTTTACACTTGCACTGAACTCAAGTGCATTTATCTACAGTGTTCGAGCTAGATTTTTACCTTTAGAACACTGGATAGATGCATGTAAGTCTAGAGATTAACCACAGGTTTTGTCTTTAGTTTTCTTATAAGGCTGTGTTTTTAATCTGAGTGGTACCTGCAATAAAATCCTTTTGGATGGCCAAGACAGTCACACCTCGTTATAAAGCTGGCGTGTTTTCCCCATTGTCGCACTGACTGTGACTCACTGCTCCTTTCTGCCAACAAGAAATCCATTATGTTAATGTCAGTTTGAGAACTACAGTGAAATTATTCCAGTAATCTTTTTATTTTAAAGATTCGTCAGCAAACACCACAGAAACAGAGTGGCTAAGTTCGTTATTTTACTGAACAGTCTAAAAAGAAACAGCTGTTAGAGACTGAACAATGAATTTGTGCCTTTAATCTTTAGAGGTTCTCTGTGCCCTGTCACCAGCTTAGGCACAAAAAATATGAAGCACAAGCCTAATTTTAGGCACACCTGCAATTCTTCTGGAGTGACTAAATGCTTTGGTTGCTTTAGTTGTATGTTGGCAGACTGAGGAGACCTATGGATGCAACCAGTGAAGTCTGGAAAATCTTCCAAAGCAAATCATGTATCAAGATCAAACAATGACTCATGCAGCATTTTAAAACTAAATGTTGAAACAAACCCATCTGTTTTTCCTTGAAAAAATAAGGAACACAAAAGAGACCAAAGAGTAGCTTTCCACTGATGCCTTAAATGGCTACCTAGAAACAGAGACTAGACAAGAATAAAGGAATAAAGGAGGTGTTTATTTGAAAGGCCTTCAGAGGTACACTCTGGGCTCCAGAGGGTCCTGCCTCAGTGAATCCCAAAATGGACAATGACAGGTCACGAGTTCTTCACACTTTTATATCAGCATAAATTCACGAAGCAGAACCCAGCCAATGATGGAATTTCCCCAAGCTTGCCCCCCTCTCCCCAAGATGATGGGTTACAGTTCTTGGTCTGGGTGTCCTTGGAGAGTGAGCTGGAGAGGCTTTGTTATGTCTGTGTGAGCATGAGAGAACAGCACTTAACAAGCTACAGGAAACTTCAGAGTTACACTAGCAGTACAGGATTTGAAAAGTAATAAAGTTAAAACTTAAGGCATCACCACCTAACAAGCATCTCATGTAGAATAATGCAGGTGTGGCTGAAACTGGTCTTGACATAAAGGATATGTGTGATACAGATATGTTGAGGTTCCCAGCACTCTTTGTCTGAACGCCTATTCTGAAAAAAATCTACATCCCTGTAAATTTCTCTGCTGGGGGCGGGGAGAGGGGTGGAAAAAGGGTGGAGGGTAAGGAGCACTGATAGCTCTCATTTTGCTAGAGGTGTGCAGAGATGACTTTGAAAATCTGAGCTGAATGGCTCTTATCACAAGAGGAATCTGGCTGGCTGGGGAGCAGTGCTTTGCCAAAGGAGCTATGTAGGGCACGCCTGCATATATGTCAAATAACACTCGTCTGTGATGCTGTTCCCTGTTGTGTGTGTCATGAGTTATCTTCACTGTTCCTCAGTCTTGCACTGTTAAGAGGGAAATGCAAATTTCCTGATGTCTTCTGGAGGGCTGTGGAGGGAAGAAAGTGAGGAAGGGAATCAAAGGGAGTATATTATTGGTGACAGCAAGTGTACTAAGTGAGAGATGGAGCAGAAACTGAAGATGTGGTTAATGAGGACATGTGAGGGAAAGCAACCCACCACATGGGGGGAGGGTGGGGAGAGAGACACTGGGGGGAAAGGACAAAATAGGGCTTTTCTGCTAATATTTCTGATACTGCAGCCCTGCCCTTCCAAGAAAGCAGCACCCACTTGACGGTATAGTCAGGAGCCCTCTAATGCTTTTATTCCTCTTGATATGTTCCTCATCTAGAGCAGAGGTTCTCTCTCCCTTTTCCCAAACCTCTGCCACTCCTGCTCTGCAATACTGATACTAAAAAGATCAAAGCTTGGTGCCATTTCAACATTGCAGAATGAATTGCTTATAGCTGCAATGACTGCTTTCAGTTTACAGTTCTTTATTATTGTGCCTTTTAATATTTTCAGAATGAAATATCTGTAATATAATTGTCTTCCCAGAATATTTGTTTCCCAGGAATTTCAAAACCTCCATTTTTCGTTGTAACTCACCTTGAAACCAAGCCAGATTCAGAGGTTTTTTTAAGCCTTTGCCAAATAATATTTTCATCCTTTTGCCAAGTCTGGTTTAGACTCATAGCAAGACAGCAGCAGAACAGATCTTGTATTATACATTCATCTCTACCACTCTTATTCAAGACTTGTAAACAAGAGTGTATGTCCTCATCTTGGTCTGTATCTTCATTTCCCTTATGGTTTAGTTTATTTTTGTTGCTTTATTATCCCAGCCCTGCTTTTTGTCTTTCCCTAGAGGCATAAAAAGCACACAGAAGCAGCACAATATCACAATTCTGCCATCTTTATGGTAGGTATTTCTGGAAATGCTTGGTCCCACTGCTGTGCAATTATTATCATAGTAATGCAAAATTTCCAGACCTCTTGATTTATATATTTATGCTATATATATATAAGCACACACATAACTCCAATCGTTCTTTGTATTTAACTAGTATTGGCATTCTTTCGTCTATGATTAAGATGATCTTTCATGATCAATAGAGTCTCTAGTGAACATTTTGCACACACTGTCTTATTAGCGTCTCTCCTCAGAGGTCTTGCCTTTGTATTCTCTGTTTCATTGCATTTGGGACTCCTTCAAAATATTCTGAAATTGTAAGATGTCCAACCAAGATTGCCAAAATTATCTGCATAAGAATTATTATCGTGATGAAGATGGAAAGCTAGATGTACAGCACGTGCTACTATTTTTGTGTGTTAGGAATATTGCTTTAAATTTTCAGATCTTTACAGAAATTTTGAAGTTTGCCTGAATGTGTTGCAAAGAAGGAAGACTCAAATATTTTAGAATCAGGACAGAAGTAATGCCTGGATGTAGGGAGTTTTAAAAACATAAATGGAAGTTCTAGTGGATGTTTTAGTTATTGCTGAGTGGTGCTTGCCACAGTGTCAAGGCCTTTTCTGCTCCTTGTACTGCCCAGCCAGTGAGGGGTTGTGGTGCACAAGGAGCTGGGAGGGGACATAGCCAGGACAGCTGAGCCCAACTGATCCAAGGGATATTCCATCCTATTTGGCGTCATTCCAATATACAAGCTGGGGGAAGAAGGAAAAAGGGGGAATGTTTGGAGTGATGGCGTTCGTTTTCCAAAGTCACCACTGGATGTGATGGGGCTCTGCCTTCCAGGGGATGACTGAACCCCTGCCTGCCCATGGGAAGTGGTGACTGACTGCCTTGTTTTGCTTTGCTTGTGCACACAGCTTTTGCTTTACCCATTTAACTGTCTATGTCAACCCATGAGTTTTCTCACTTTTACTCTTCCAGCTCTCTCCCCCATCCCACCAATGGGACAATGAGCAAGGGGCTGTCTGGTGCTCAGTTGCCGTCTGGGGTTAAACCACAACAATGCTGAAAAGAGTCTAATACATAAATCCTCCTTAAATTTTATTTTAAAAACGTCTAGTGACAGTGTGCTTTCAGATCAGGTAGCATGTGTCAGTGAAAGCTCTTTTTTCCCCCCTCTCTAGTAAGACAAGTAATCTCTGAGACTGTGTTTGACAGCACTTCTGACAAAAAGAGAAGACAGGTCAGTTGAAATGAGTTATTATTTCAACAGAGAAACAACACAATCTTTTTATCAGGAGACTGAAAAATAAAAGATGTGTCAGGAAGGAAGGAATAGCTCCTTAGATAAACAGATTTTTGAAGAGCAGTCATTCATTTGAAATATTACAGACTTAAATGGGCACATTTCTCTAAGTCTGATAAGAAATTAGTTTGTGCTTTTTAATATTTTTAACCCATACAAAATGAAATTACTAGATTATTTTTTAAAGGCTCAAATAAAAAGAACTATATAATTTTTATCCACTTGTCTAAACCCAGAAAGTTCATACTTCACATAAAGCTAAGATTAAACCAACTTGAGACTTCTGGAGGGATGAAATCCGTTTTACAAGCAGCCTCCTGCATTACAGGAAAATCCACACTTTAGGAAAAGCTAAAATCCAAAGACAAACCACTCTCTAGTTGTAGCAGCCTTACCCTGCTGGGGACTCATGGTACCTACGCACACTTTCTTCTCTGTAAACACATAACTGGATTAGAAGGACCGTGAGGGTGATGATTTGATTTGCCTCTTGCCGACAGCAGAATGTCTTGCTGCCTTATTTTTAATAAAGTTCATAAAAGCAAAAGCATTTATACAAATAGTGTTCCAGGCAGTGCATAGAAATATTTAAAAATTTAAATATTGAGATGCCAGGAAATAAGACGGCTAACTGGAACATAAAAAAAGTTAATAATTTTTTAATCCCCTTTTAATGTGGAAATATATGAATTTGAATAGAAAAGTTTCCCAGCTAAGGAATTTGCGCATTTCTAGTTTTAATTCAGAAATCCCTTTGTGTGAAAATCACTAAAACCAGCATCAACATATTTTCTTTTTTTCACAGTATAAACCAATGCCCATAGAAACTGCAGTTTTTCTATTCACTTAAGATCTGTGTCAAGAACTGCAGTTGTTTTGCAGAGTATTACAAAAAAAAGAAACAATTACCAGTTTCTTTCTACTTCTTTTACTGTGTTTTACCTTGATCAGAAGCTAATAGCTTCCGCTATGGACACAGGGGAGGATAAATCATCTTCAAAACAAATAACCCTCATTTTAATTCTTCTGTTGTAACAATGTATTTATGGATCTAGTTCATTCCTTCCCTTTTGGGAAATGTGTATTGCAGAACATGGCAGCTCCTGCGCATTGGATACCACCAAGTTCCAGAGCTTGGGAAAGCAGAAACACCAAATTCAGAGGGAGTCAGTCCTGAAAGCTGCAGAGTGATATGCTCCAGGCTGAGCAAAGCACATGCTTAACTATGAGCAACTTCACAATCACATGGCAGATAAGAGAACAACTTCTGTACTTAAAATTTTACTGCCCATTGAAAGGGGTTTTTGGACAAAGTCCAGAGAGTCTCCACTTCGCAGGACAGAGCACCTCACATGACCTGTTCAGGTCTGAATGCGAGCCCACCAAAGGCAAGGAAACAGTGTCTGAGTGTTCATGGACACTGTTACCTGCATCACCCCTTGGATTGGGCCCTGTCACGGTAGCAAACTTTTTTAGATTTACTGAAAATTTTGCAGCTTGAATTTGAACAGTTATGGAGATTTTGACACACTTTGATTATTCCCATCACTTAAGTAAAATGTCTTCCTAAAAATTCTGCAATATTACTCCATTACTTGTCAACCATTTCTCCCCTGTTACCTCATTAATGCATAGTCTCTCATACCTCTTCACCATTTTCCTCTTCTGGGGTGACTGATATAAGAAAACAGGTCATTAAGCCCACCGTCATAAAATTCTGGTTAATTTGCTTATCCCTCTCATTTTCCAGTTGTCCTACTTTCCCCTGGTTCTTCTTCTATGCCTACTCCATTAAACAGGGGTTTATCATCACCCTTAGCTTTGTTAGCTAGCTTGTCTTGTTCACAGCTGGTTATTTTCTGCTCTGTTCTTGTTTTCCATTTCAGGTCTTTCTCTTCTATGTAGCTCTCTGTGAAGCAATGCTATGTGTATGCTTTCAGACACCCACCTGTGGTATGATGGTTCCTTCCCTACTTTAGTGGCTCTGAAAGCGTGGAAAAAAAGATGAGGCATGCCCTGGACACATTCCTCTGCAGATCTCTCTCACTCTTCCACCTGCCTCCCTTTGGAGAGGTCCAGAGTGCTTTAGCCTCGGGACTAAGTTGTTCCTACTATTGACAAAATATGAACTCAGCTCATTATTTCGGCTGAAAATGAGTTCATGTTACAAATCAAGCTTTGCAATGTTGAGATCTGAGAAGTGGTGGATTTGTGCTGGAAGAAGGAAAGAAGCAATTCCCATTGGTATCCTGACGCTACTTTTGGCACGCCATGTTTGGTGTCAAATCGCATGCTGCTGCCGAAGTTCCTTCTGTGGAACACCTCCTTCTCCTTCAAGCTAAACTGCAAAGCTGCCATTAGTTTCAACACGACAGGAAGGTTTTGTGAGCTTTGCTGCTGGTGGAATCACCACTGGAAAGGTAGTGCTCTTCCTGAAGCTCTGCCACCACACCATCAAACAGGTACAAGGTTCTGTCT
The DNA here is from genome assembly GCA_013396875.1 of Vireo altiloquus. NCBI lineage: Eukaryota > Metazoa > Chordata > Aves > Passeriformes > Vireonidae > Vireo > Vireo altiloquus. The sequence goes on from VZRF01010033.1 coordinate 823,710, forward strand.
TCCTCCACCCTGTACTTTCACATGCCCTTTCCTGTAAGTACAAACGGTTGAATTTTTGCCTTCCAATATGTGTTAACTGGGTACCAGTGACAGGTGCTGCATAACACACACGGTGCAGAACTGCAGCTGCCAAAGCCTCCTGGCAGATTGGTCCCTTCAGTGCTGCTAATTCTTTGCTGTTAACCTGAGTGATCAGACTGAAATCTGGAAAAGGAGCCCAGCCTACATCACTCAAAAGAAATCTCCTTTACCCTCCCCTGATCTCCTACATCTGAAAGATTTCCAGCCAAGGTGCTGCCATCTGTGCTCACAAGAGGGAGGAGATTTTGTAGCTTACCATCTTTTGTGTTCTTTCATGTAATCTCTATTTACGTGACCAAAACACTAGGATTAGAAGAAATACACAAAAGTATTCCCAAAAGAAATGGCATAAGCAATTCTATTGCTTATTTCCCAGGAGCTCTCATCATGTTAAAACCTCCCAATCTCTAAAATTAGTAGCTGGGGAAGAACAGACCATAAAAGAGCTAACTAAGAAAAACCCCGCAACTGAAATGGAAGAAAAACTCACAAACATACAGCTGTATCAGTTGGATCTGTGATCTGGACCAGCTTCTGCTACTTAAATATGTATTACTGGTAAAGATTTCTGAGTATTGTGGTTTTTTTGAGAGTTATTGTCAATCAAATTACTGGCTAAATTTCATACAGGTAAATTCTGGCTCCTTTAACTCTTGAATGTACCCATTTCAAAGCACTAACTCTACTTTCTGCTATATTTTTCTCTGTTAATTAATACCTTTCTATGACAAGACCCCAAAAATCCAAAACATGAGCTATACAACTAAATAAGAAGCCACAGATTGCAGTCCTTGGCTCCAGGCCATGCCATCCTTCCATACAGACCCAAGACAGGCAGAGGTGTCCACCTTCACAGATCCTGTTTTCTAACCTAAACTGAGGGAAGATTGCAAGAGGCTTTGACAAAGGAGACAATAATGTAAGTTGGAGCTTGGGATTAATGATAAATATACAAAGTTTGGATGCCTAAAGAGAGGTTAGGATGCTACATGGATTTCTAGCTGGCATCTCATGCCAGAGGCCCGTTCCCAGGAATGTATTGGCAAACATAGATTTACCTGATCCGTGGGTATGTGGATCGTAGAGAGCAAGAAGTCACCCAAATTTTCTCTGTAAATCTGTACGTCTGGAAAAGGACATAGGAAACATGGCAACCATCTCCCTACCATATTCTGTCTCTTCTAAGTGTTTCCATGCTGATGGCTGGAAATCCAGACCAAAGACGCTCAAAACCACCTGGAGTTCTCTTCACTGCAACAACAGCCCATTCACCTCCACCAGTTCAAGCATACTGCAATGAAACCTGCACAAAATAAAGAACAGCCTTCTCCCAAAACTTGAAAACACTGTGAAGTTGATGTTTCTGTAATGCTTGTGTTCATTGTTCATAGAGTGCCACAATCAGCAGGGTAACCTGGAGTACGCAGACGGCTCATTAACACATTAGTTGTCATGGGGAATATAATCCTAGCTCCCATTTCTGGCAAATTAAATTTTATAATTAGGTATGCTCTTCAACACATTACATCCATCAGAATCAGACAATAATTTTGTTTTGCATAGTCTTGTCAGTAGACCTCAACTGTATAGAGAAAAATCTGTATAGAGAAAAATTTAGGGAAAATAGACTCCATAGAACACCAAACAGTTTTGGAGAAATTGTCCATGTGAAAGATTTTGACCCAGAGCTCCCACACTCTGTTGTCTCTTATGAGAAATGTGTCCTCCTCTCCTAATTTTTTGAGAGAGTACCATAACTATGACATGGCTGCTCTTTTCTTATAACAGGATCATTATTTGCTTAATCCTCTCGCTGTGAAATTCTTTCCTGTCTCATTATCTCTCTCTTCTTTTTTTTTTAGGGAGATCTATTTGCAAATATAAGGTTTCCTCTCGGACCTGTTAACAGCTCTCACATTGCCCCTTGACTTTTTGTCTCAGCATGGGTCTTAATCTGACCTAAAATACCGTATCTTGACAGTGTAAATGGGTGGCTAATAAGCTATAACAACCTAGGTATTTTAAGAGTTATGTATTGCATCTGAACAGATGTGACAAGATAATATGTAATCATTGTAGCATTCCTGACATCCACTGGGCTAAGTGTCTAAAACGCACCACTCGTATCAGAAAGGCATGATTGCAAAAGAAAAAGGGAAAACAAAAAAGATTATTTGCCTTTTTCTTTGACTGCTGTGGAAACAGACATGCAGCTGTTCTTTTTCATTACTGTGTAGCAGACTGAGCACAGTATTTATTGCTGAGCAAAATAATTGCAGAAAAAAAGGACACATGAAGAGAGAAGAAAGACTAGTTTAATTAAGATAATTTGTTTGGAACTGAGAAATCTGTAATCCTTCCATCCATGCCTATTGTTCTCTTGTACTATATTTGCTTCCCCATAGCTGAGAATAATCTTGCAGGCTTTTTTTTTTCATCAGAGAAAACTGGAAGTTTTATTAATTTTGCATTTATGGTGTGGATTCTTCTGTGCCCCCTCTCATGGCATTGGCATGTTACTTGGCCACGAAGAAGAAATACTGACACAGGAATGGAGTGGTGGCAGGGTAGGGAATTGAATTTCTCAGTCCCTGATCATGCAACCACATCTGGAATTGTGGGATGTCTACAATAAATCCCATATTCTCATCCTGCATATGAAATATAACTTAACTAATGACCATATGGAGCAGACTAAAGTAAGCAGTCTAATTTACTAAAGACAGGGGGAAAAAAGGAAATTTTTTGCTTAATTAACAAGGGCAGAAATACAGCAACAGACAGTATAACAGGAGGACCATATTTAAGGCACCTCTGATCAAATGTTTTAATGGCATATAAGGCCCAAGGGAGCTCTAAAAACGTCTGGCACTGCTAGCACACTTGTAACGTGGTTTTGCTTTTAAAAGCATTTTGGATAACAGTTTTGAAAATGATCAGTTATTAGGAATATCTTGATTTTTCTGTCTGTCCCACTAGCAACGCCTAGAAAGAGGGTGATGTTTATGACTCTGTACAGTAATTACATCATTTTGGCAAGGCAGAGCAAGATACACTCCCAAAAAATCAAGGCACCCTGGCCTTGATTGGAGGAGGATACAGCATGAGCTGAAGGACAAGGCAAATCCAGTTGTTGCTTGTTCCCAAGTAATACTCAAGAAACATCCTCTCACCTGGGACAGCGGTCTTTCATCATCTTAGCAGCTGTAAAAGCAACTTTCAAACATCATCCTCGGCCTGCGTGGGCGGTGGTCCATCGTGTACCGTGCGTCCTTGCTTTTGATTCCCTATCCAACCCAGGCAATTCCTTTGATTACTACTGCAGCCCTCAGAAGCCTTTTGTTTTCTCATATATTCAAATTAGCCCTGTGGATGACTACTGCATGAAAGGCTATGGAGTGTTTTTCCTCTTAAAGCAATAGTTTTTAACTGATTCATTTTCCACAGCTGCTGTGAACCTTGTGAAGTATGCTGTACAAAAACACAGAAAAAGGAATTTCTTTTTCGGGGAAAGCTTTCTGTCTGAGAATCAAAGCAGGAGAAAAGTGATTTGTGTAAACCTAGAGAGACAGTGAATATCATTTAAAGAATTTAAGAAATTTAAAATTTGAAGGGCTTTTGGCTGCTTTTTTTTTTGTCAAGATAATGTAACAATGGGAAATTAGCAAAACCTGAAACATTTCAGATTTTTTGTTTTTACCTATGACCTTGAACCTTTCAAAACACAGGAGACAACATACAGTATTTCTTTGTATTCCTAACAGCCTACCTTCAGCCTCACTGCCATCCCAGCTTCGAAACCATTTTCTGTGTTGTCACATACATGACACTGGATGGCCTGGATTATGTATAGCAAAATGTAATTAAAGATACATATTGCACGGGAGAGGTAGAATCACCAAGGAAAAGAAGATTTGCCAACCCTGAAATGAGGATTAAGGAAGAAGGAGGTTTGCAGAGACTTGAATACATTAATTTTCCTAACAGCTTACATAGCAATTCAGCGACTTCTATTGTGTAGAGCGTAGTTAGCACATTCCTTGACCTGAAATCAAGAAGAGAGTGTCTACCTGTGTGGAGTCAGATGAAATAATGTTATTGCTGAGTCAAAGAACAAATATCTTAGTCTTGAAAAGAAAAGCTGATAGAGTGTAGCCAAGGATTAAAGTGGCTAGGCCACCAAGGAAAAATCCTGTTCCATCTCATCCTTTGGGACTGTACTTAAGAGACAATTAAACGGTCAATGAGATTATTTTCCCAAATCACGTTGTTTGCAGTATTTGTTGGACTTTTCTTGCCTTGGACTCATGATGAACTAGATCCAGAAATAAGATAGAAATGTCACTCCAGTGTTATCTCTGAGCTGTTCAGTCTCAGCTCTTAAACCAGCCTCAGTGGTTGTGCAAAGAACAAAAACATTCTGTGTGAACATCCATAACAAAAGAAAAATATTATTTAGGAGCTGTGCTAGATTAGGGAGCTATGTTCTCTGTTATTCTCCATCATATGTGTCTGTCAGTCAATTTGCATACTTTATACATCTTTTGAACTCCTGTGTCTGTGTTATACTATGGATTTTGCCAGTAGGATAATGAAATACACGCAAAGGCATAGAGGGAAAAATCATACCACTACAATGTGATATTTTAATTATTTTAATGATTAATTATTTAAATCTCTGCTGCTTTACTCACAGCTATATTAGACCTGTGCACAAACAAACAAAAGCAGAGATGACAAGCTGATCAGAAGATGATGTGTGGCAGTACAAACATTTACCCCAGCCCTGATGCTGCTGAGCACATGATATATTGCTGAACAGCAAATACACAGAACAAGGCACAAACCACCATAAAATTTTGATATCTGCAATGTGGATCATTGTATTTCCCTCTGAGGTTGCAAAGATATCATTCTTATCAAATAAATATGTAATCTGCCACTGCTGCAGCACAAAAAGGACTCCAAAAGACAACTGAGTGGTGGCAGAACTTCAGGAACTTGAAACAATAATGTGTCTTACTGGATTCAACTTCATTTAGTTTTAATACTAAACGATTATTTCTTTGCAGCCTTGTTTCTCCAGACAGGCACAGCTCTGCTTCCAGCTCTGGCAGGAGGCTCTGCAGACCCTCGGAGGGCTGATTCTTTCCAAAGCCTTTCGCGTGCTGCCTGGCTGCCTTCCCAAGAGCTGCCCAGCCCTTTCCCCAGCTGCTTTTAATCGGTGGGGAATAGCTGTCCCACTGGGGTGGGTACAGAATTTCCTGCCAGTCACACAGAACAGTCCACAGTGGTTGGTCATGTGTTAAACACAAGCAATTTTGTGTTGTGCTGCTCAAGTGTCTCAATCACAGGCCAGGTGTGCTTTCTGCGTGCTGAAAATCCTTGCCTTGGTTTCATAGGGACCTGCACGATATAAAACCCTTCTTCCTGGATAGGTTGAAGTTTATTTGTAGAACCTAAGGAATAGAAAAGAAATAAGTGCAGCCAGACTGAAGTTCAATGAAACCTGCATTTTGTCCTGTCAATAACGCATGCATAAGTGATTTCCTTGTGAATAAAGATTAAGGCTTTTTTAAATTCAGGGATTATTATGAGGGCTGAGCTTTGTTTCAACACACTGTTTGTTGGGACTTAGTACCCTGCTGTACAGCCCACGTGGGCTCATTTCTTCTGATTCTGGAAATCAGAAACACAGGTCAGTGGGAGAGAGATTTCTCCCTTTTTTTTTTTCCTGAAGTTTGCAATAGTGCTTGTGGGCCAGTAACGTGAGAATCCATGGATGGAAAAGCAATTTATTTAGCCAGGATTTCTGGTGCAGCCTGTGAGATGTCTCCCCCTCAGCTTTGGCCCTCTCCCCAGACCTTGTACAGTAACTCTTTTGCAGCGAGGTCTGAGGCTGCTCTGCTGCACTGCTCACAACCCCAACCTCCCAGAGCAAAACATTCCTGTCTAGAATCAAGAAACCTGGATCCACCTGTTTTTGCCTCTCTAATAGGAGACTTACTTAGGGCAGCCTTGTATGCAATAACACTTTCCAACACCTTTCTTTTTTCCCTTGGAAGTTGTATCCTGGCACACAGTCCTGTGGTCAAGCAGTTTGGCATGGGTAGTTTTAACCTATTTCACGTTTAAAAAGCAAAAGTATGGACTATACTGGAAAATACAATGTGTTTTGGCTGAACTGAATAGCCTGGTTACATTGATAATACAGGAGATCATGTTGTCTGGCTTATCAGAATAATTACACTATCAATGACCTTGACTAAGAAGGTCAGCTCCTTTCTGCTTATCCCCCAATTTAGCATTATCTTTTTCATATACCTTATGCTGGCACTTAAGTAATCCATACAATGCAATTAGCAGGGAATGGCCATGAGTTTTGCCTTCAGAAGTAGGGAAAAAGGTAGGATTTCCCTAGTACACACCTGACTATTCATTAATTAGCTCCTGTTGTATCATTAACATCAGATACAGGTCTCAGGAAATGAAGGGTAGCCAACACTGAAAACAGACCACTCAACATTAATTCCCATACAGCCAATTCCCATACATCTGTAAAATTTCTGCCTGTTCTTATAATTATTTGTCTTATAAAGTGCTAATAATATCAGGTGTCACAGAAACTATGATGGGATTCTTAAATTATTGTTGTCATTATTGTTTTTAATTTTTTTAACCCTCTGCTATTAACTATTAATTCACAATTCATACTCTAGAATGAGGATGCTAAAAACATACTGTTTCAAAGACCAGACTGATCATGTACTTTTTTTTTTCAGAGAAATTGTGTGGAAATGCTGGACATTACCCATACCAAGTGCTATATAACTGTGTGCTCTGAAACACCATGTACCACATTGATCAAACGAGATCCCCACGATGGTGGTGTCTGTGTTTCAGTTCCTTTCTGTGTAACAGAGATACTATCATCCCTTAACTCATAAAGACTGCAATGAAAATTAATTAATTTTTGCAATACACCCAGGTATTAGCATAATGAGAATCTAGTCCTCACCTCTGCAACTTGATGTAATATCTGATTCTTTTCCCTCTTACTTATTCCTGTTTTGATCTTAGAATTCACCCCATTAAACAGGCACTTGTTCAAAAGTCCTTACAAAAATTAAGAATAAAACCGTTGTCCAATATCAAACAATTCTTTCATTCAGAATAAGGACTTCCACTTTCAGTTTGTTTAACCATCTTTTGTGAATGAAATGAACATGTTATATAAATTTTAAATGCTCTGAAAACTTCCATGTTTTTTAAAAAACTTCTATTTTACAGCAAATTTATTTGTCAAATTCAGCTTGAGGGGAAAAAAACCCACCTGAAATATGCTAAAAATGGTCACAGGTGAGTAGGCAACCCTACTTGGTAATTAAAAAAAAAGCCCTTGTGAATCAGTTCAGCAGGGAGATTTAAACAGGGTCTTGCTTCAGGTGAGAAGAAGCTTTTGGGTCTTGCTTTTGGGTTAACTCATAGGAGAGTTTCTATTTTATCACTTGAGGGCTGCTGTGGCCTGACCAAAGGAGGACAAGAAAAAGCTTGTTATTTTCTTCTTTCTTTTTCTCTGCAGGTGCAGCTGTATTATTTTTTCCATTTATTCTGTGGACAAAAGGTCTGGCTAAGTAGAATGGCTCTGGCATTTATTGTCCTGTGCTTGTTAAGTCCTGTAACAATTCTCAGATGGAACGAAACAGAATGATCACTCTTGGAAGAAATACATCACCTTTTTTTCAGCTTGAGATGCCTGGAAAAAGTCAGGAGATCTGTTTGATTCCAACTTATAATGAGTTGAGGGGTTTTTTTTTAAACTTGTTTTGTATTTGAATGGAAAATCAGTTTTAGTATTGTTTCTTAAAAGGCTCTAATGTTTTGATTACTGTCTTTACCAGCAACACATGGCGACATAATGAGTTTTTAATTAACAATATATGCCAGCTGAAAGAGATCTTCCTTTTCTTCATTGCCTCCTCCCTCCTGTGCAGGAGAGGTGTCTTCTGTGAGTTGTGTGGTGGGTAGTCAGAGCAGGTACTTCTGCCCATACGTGATTGTGCCCTCTGCAAGCGAGACCCAGGGAGGAGATGTGAGAGAGCTGGGAAGAGGCCTCCTATGACTGCTCTCAGCATCCAGAAGCTACAACTCCAAGCACTCAAGTGCTTTGTCTCCCTGCAACACTCCCCATAGTGTTTCTTTCAAAGGCAGAAGCAGAAGTGCAAAGGTAAGTCTAGAGAAAATAGCTTCTTTAGCTGAGCAGAAAGGGAATAAGGAAAAGATGCTGTGTTTCCCTGTTTTGCCTGGACTGGGTTGCAACTACAGCAAATACTCATCCTTTCTGAAAGAAAGATGATTTTGCATTTATTTGTTTATCTATATAAGGTTGTTTTCAGTTTGGAGCATTCACACAGCTGCCATGCAGGCTTGTGCTTGTATTCCAACCAATTGTTAAATTGGTAGACTGGGGAGATGTGAAATTTCACACTATATTCTCAACTTGATCCCCAATATTCCATTTAGTTATTGGAAAAAAGATTTCCATATTAGTTATCATAACATCTAATTAGGAAAATACAGAAGAAAAATGCATCCTTATCTAGGAGGACTGAAACAAGAAGACAAAAGCAAACTAGAAAAAAACCCAAGCAGTAAGAATTGTTGCCCCTTAACATCCTAGCTCTATAAACTGCTTTTGAAATACAAGAGATAAATCTAGGTATTGGAAAGACAGCTTAGAGAACAGCTGTGCATTAAGAGATGTCTAAGCTCCTTTCTCTGCAGAAGCAATTAGAAGCCTTTCCCATGAAGTTAATACTATTAATATAGCTATAGTAGGTTTGAAAGTCTGGATCTAGAAAAAGAAGTGCTTTGTGTGTATGTGGCCACTTGTTGATCAAACAAATATTCCCAAGACAAAGCAGTGGGGAATTCACAGGTTTTGATCACAGGTTTTTGGGTTTGGATCACAGGTATTTTAACTGTTCTCATACCCTATAATGCAAAGGAATGAGAAGCTGGCTATTCTTTGATCCAGTTATGTACTTATACAAAGTATGTTTGCTATGTAGAATGTATATATGTGAAGATTCTCATATTTCTTTGTATGCATCAATACACACAATATTCAAGCAAGGGTCTTTGCCCCAGGGTCTCCTTATCTAACTCGGGACTCCTTCCCGCAGAAGAGCTCTCCCAGCATCCAGGGGTTTGATGGATTTCTTTTCCCTTCCATGCTTCGTTTGTTCTCCTTCCCTGGGGTGTGTGCAGTGGGTGATGAAGTCTAAAATGAAGGATGTGCATGGCTTTCTGAACATGCTTTTGCAGAAAACTGACAGTGAGAGGATGCTCACTAGCTCTCCCGAAAACTTCTTCCTTACTGGTCTTTACTTCAGACATACACTGCTACCACCTATTAAGCTTTGTTTTAAAGATAGATTGTTTTGGGTAATGAAACTTCCTATTCCTGCAAATTAGGTGACTGAAGTATATATACCACACCTAGGGTAAAAAGAGGTGTTTCCTGCTGAGATGTGGGTATTGTATGATGGTCACGGAAATTCTTATTTAGCAGATGCTGTTTCTAGTAATGAAGGGGTCACTATTATCTATTATGCCTTTTTGGTAAGTTATTTCTCTCTTCCAAGATTATTTGTGAAGAGATATTGTGAAATATAACTTACTGTCAAAGCAAAACCAGAACTTACAGAACACATGAAAACAGTTGCACTGTGATAGTGTTTACAGGAAAGTGCCACCTTTTCTCTTTCCAAGGATATGTGAGGTCCAAGAAATCAGCAAATAAAGTGTCACAGTGCATGACTTCCCATATTCTGCCAAGGATTTCTCAGATCTCAGAATTACTGTATTGCTGTGTTGTTGTTCAAAGGGAAGGTTGCACTAGACCCTGCCAGATCCAGCCAGTGAAGCTGGATTTTTTTTTTCCCCTAGTGATTTCAATTTTAGCTTCTGAGTTGCTTCAGAAAATACTAACTCATCTAAAAGTTTGGGGCAACTTACCCACTTGCACCTGTTGTGCTACAGTTACTTTCCACAGAAGTGTTTCTTCAGCCTTCAGATTGATGATTGACAAAATTAAATATATACATGTGGGTATAATTATTTGGTCCCACTATTTTAAGGTGACTTTCATGAGATGACAACCTCACTGGACAGAAAAGATAGGGTTAAAAAAAAAGACTAGTTGTTTTATTGTCTTCATTTGAAGCCTGTGGGTCCACAGTGAGAAAGAAAAAAATAAACCAATATATCATAAGAGATGTACCCAGGGAGTGACTACTTCAGCGTTCCTAAAAATTGAGGGCTTGCCACATGAATCCAAGGGGTTACTGAGGTCAGCAAACTTGCCCCTTAGCTCCCTTAGAGCACAGTTGGGGACACACATTGCCACTGCTGCCAAGTTGCCCTTTTGGAAACTGGAAGGGAATTTAGATAGGAGCTAAGCTGCAAACATGAGATTTTCCTACCAGGTGGCTGGGCATTTTGATGATGCTGGCTCTAAAAAATCAAACTCTTTGTGTCAGGTGATAAACATTTCATAAAATTGAGTATCAAATTTTAACAGATCACTGTCTGTGATAGTGACGGAGAGGGCTAATATGTGAGAAGATATTCTTCTCTATAGCTACAGGAAAAGAGGAAATAAAGTGCTAGAAAGTGCTAGACTTGAATTATGGCTATAAATGTATTTTGTGTATTCTGTACACTAAGAGCAAGAGGCCTTCGCCAATCTTAATGTAAAATTTTGAGGTGGAGTGAATATAAGAGATTTTTCGGAGAGCATCCTTGCAATCAATGGAATAAGTTCAAACTTTTCTTTAGACTCAGCTCATCTATTTTGTCTTTTGACTTGATAAATCAACATAGAAAGATTTAAGCACTAAAAATAAGATCTTGTTATCAACTAGACTTAATTGGTACAATTAACGAGCTCAGTGGAGCTCTCTAGGTTTTCATATTGTGAAATTTTTTCCATTTGGTGATGGATCTGTGTTTTCCTGGGGTTTTCTCATTTCCATCTCCCTTCTCCTGCAGAAAACATAGATTGCTTTCCCTCCACATCCCCCAGCCTATTGCTTATTAAATGTAACGTGAAAATGAATATCATAAGGGTTGGAGTATTCTGATTAATCGAGAAAGCTAATTATGAATTTTATTATTTATTTTTAAGAGCAATTAGTCATTGGAACAAAGATGCCTGGAGAAAAAAAATGGATTTTTCTTCATTTGACGTATTTAGATCTGGATATATATTTTACTGTTCAAGCAAAAGCTGATTTTAAGGTAGACATATCTAGATTAGGTTTTAATCTAGTCTAGTAAAGTAAGTGAGCTCATACAAGGCATTTATAATAACACCTCTTAAGTGGTGAATTTAGACCTATCAGAGATAACATTTTGCTCTTTGATCAGTGAGGGTAAAAACCAGATTGCACTCTTGGAGAAGGATTAAATGCTGTTTCCTGTTCTAATGAAAATAGTTGTCAGAAAGGTGTAGTCATCTACTGTGGTCAGTAAAAACTCATAAAAACTAATTATCTGTACTCAAGATTCAGCAGGAAAAATTATAATTTGAGATGGCTTTGGCTAACACAGGAGGCTTTCCTGAGCTCGGGAACTGAAGGGTTTTTTACAAACTCTGCATTTTGTTTTGCAGTTTGGAAAGGATGATTTAACTGTGTTGCCTGGTTAAAATATTTTACTATTCCTGGGCCTTATCAGGGCAAAAATTCTTTTTTTTTTTCTTTTATTGCTCTGAAATCCTGTTCATCAGTGAGTATCTGACAGCTAAGATGGGGCGATGGGTATTTTAAGGATATTTGGTGTTTGTCCCTGTGGAATGAGATGCAAAATCTCCTTTGTGTCATTCGGCACTGCCGTGTGTCACATTGTCGCTACACTATTCCATGTGTTACTGACCTCCCTGAGAGCAGGCAGAGGAGATTCAGTGTTGAAATTCCCCACGTCCTTCGGTCTGTGCCAGTGCCGTGACAGCTTTGTGGAGAGGGAGGACTTGGGGAGTAGATCTTGAGCTACAGGATGAGAAAATGATTTAGTTTTCTTTTGTGTAGACAAAATGTGCAATTTCTCTGCACATTTCTATCCAGCAATGCAGCCAGGCTCAGGGTGATTATTTTTATGCTTCTTTTCTACACTGAATACCATCTGCTACTGAATGAACTGTATTGAGGAAATTCTTGGTTTATCACATGTTTAGCTGCTAACATCTATGGTTAGAGCTGACGTGGTTCTCTACTGACTGACAGACTAATTTCTGAATGTATCACGTAAGAATGAAATAAATTCAAGTCATCTAAATGCATATTCAGTGAGAGCTGCAAGAAAGATCCTACTGCTGTACGATAGGCTGGAGCAGACTTGGGAAGAAGCTGAGTGTACTTTGGCAGAAGGGATGTGGCAGGCACCTAGAGCACATCTTCCTTTTTAATGTTGTTCCTTGAAGCAGAGAATTATCTCAAGTGCAACATAGGTTCCTGCTGATGAAGCAGCTTGCCACTGGACCCTAGCATTTCTTACAAACCTGGCTCTTCCCTGCCCCACGCATCTCAGTTGCAGACATAAAGCACCATCCAAAACCAATCCCCCCTGCTTTGGTCTCTAACACAAACATGATTTCTGTAAAGCAAACAGAAACTTATTCTTCTGTAAACATAGGTAATTCTGATAACACCCATCAGCAATGTGTGGGCACAGTGATTACAGGAAGAAGCAAGAAATGCTGTAGACTTGCATCTTCTTTGTCCAACCTCCTCCCACGCAGAGGACTCCCTTGCAGCCTCCTGGCATCCCGATGCTGACAGTCTGTCTGCTGCTGTCTGTCTGCGTCTGTTTCAAGGTGCCTCGTGTTGCTGGAGATCTGAGGGATGGCCTCTGGCTATGCCAGGGGTCCTGCCTGAGGCAGAACTGTTGTACAGTCTCCAAGCTTGGTCTCTGGGAGAGCCCTGGGAAGCATGATATCATAAAGTTTCAGTTTTAATTTATTTTTTTTTTTAACCTCCTTGGAGAGTGCTGGGAGTCAGCTTGCTCTGTGAAGTCCAGGAATGACTGCTATTGCTAAAGAGGGGACTTCTGTTCAAACTATGGGGTTATTCAGGGCTCTGCATCTGACAGTACAGTTATTCACTTGGGTTTTCCCTGCCAAACCGCCTTGCAGTGGTCTCATAGCAGAGGTGAAGTGGGCACATCCAGAATTATCTATTATTAGTGGGGCACAGGGACTTCCAGACCTCCTATGTCTTCTTTTGATCCATACAAAGGAAACTGCTCAGTAGTTGACAATAAAAAAAATGGACTGGGGAAAAAACAAATTAGACTCAATTTCTTATCTTCTGACTCCACGTAACACTTTCAAAGTGTTTTTGTACCATTACCTCAACTTCTTCCGTCTGTATGGTGGGATATTTCCAAACCATTAGTGTGTGGGACTACTTGAATTAGTAACATGGTGATCTAAACCTTGGCTGATTTTCTTTTAGGCCATTTCCTACCTAAAAAGAGTGAAACCAGAGGAATTTTACTTTTTACTGCTACTTTAATTCAATCAATGCAGAGTTGCCTGTCACAGAAGTATTTTTAAACATGAGGCAGTATCTTTGCTCAGCTGTAAACAGAGGTACAAGCACCCCAAGTCCATGAAAACTGCTGCCAGTCCAGGGCTCAGGATCTTTGTGCTTATAACAACAAATCGCCCTGCAGCCATCTGCACCCATCACCTCTTTTTATAAGTTTAAAATGGAGTGTAAATGGGTTAAGTGACATACAGGCCCATCTTCTTATGTGCTTGAAATAACAATAGAAGCAGTTGACTGAATTTTCTGTGGATACCCTTGGTCTCATTTATGTACGCTCTCTATTGGCAATTGCTCCTCTCCTTCACTAAAAAGATGAAATACAAAAATGCCCTGTCAAGTGTCATCTGATTTACAGTGGTTCATGAACGAAGACAAACTGTGGGCTTTATGAAAAGCAGAATATTGAGTAGAATGAATCCCAAGGATAAGCATTCATTTGTTATTTGAATTTTATATCTTAATCATAAATAAGGCATAACAATTTAAGACTCCCTTCTGAATTAACATGATATGGCTCTGAAAGGGTACTGATAGTTATGATCTTTTTTTCCCCCCTACATGAGCACTGTCTTTATTGCCCTTTGTGCTGTGCAATTACCAAGTGGCATTAATCGCTGCACTCTTAAAATAGTCTACCATGCATCCACACATCCTGTGATTTCCTATTGTGGTTTCCATATGTGATTTCCATATGCAGCTACAAGAAATATCTGATTCTGTTTATGAGTCCTTAAGTGCACGTGGCCATTGACAGCATATTCTAATGCACATATTACTATTGATGTTTATTACATTGTAATTAAGTCCTGCAATTAATTGTTATTATTACTAACCTTACTTATGCTTTCTGCATACCTCAGACATTCACAATAAATACATATAGATGGATAGCCATCTGGAAAAAAATTAATGCTTGAGCTTTCAGCAAAGTGACTTGAGAGGACTTATGGAAACAGCCCCCCTTTTTTTTTAAAAAAAACTAATATGCGTGCAACATTTTACTATTTAACAGACATGCAGATTAAAAAGAAAATTCTGGCACAAGGTACAGCCTTGTTCATCACATGCTGGTATCTGCAAGATTTCTTTTTTTATTTTAATATGGACAAAACAATAGACAGGAGCAGCAGCTATTTAAGATTGTTTGAGGTTAGCCAAGCAATAAAATTCACAGGGAAAGGAATGACGTTAAGTGCTAAGGGAAATATGGCTGGTACTTGAACTTTGCTAATGAGGCAATTGTTTTAAAGTGTGGAGGCCAACACTAAAGCAGCAGCAAATTGGCAAGAAGATGGAAACAAAAAACAAGGCATTTAGTACAGCTCCCGTATTTGTAAGTCACAACACAAAGCAGCTCCTACTTTTTTCAGGAATAGGAGGAGATACCAGGGCTTTGCTTTTCCTGCAGTTATTCCTGCTAGTTCCAGGCAGGCATAAAGGATGCTCCAGTGGGCTGGGCTGAAGGGGGCTTGATAAGGATAGAAATTGTGCAGACTCTGAAACCACCATCACCTCCTGGGATCTGCAGTAGAAGCCAAGGGCAGATTTGTCTCTGAGAACCTCAAATGTCAGGGAAAACTGAACGAAGGACATAATCTCTCTCTTGCTCCTTCTGAACACCAGCTGAGTCAGTCCAACTGGTACAGTATTGGAGGCACTGAGAATAATCCTAGTTGTTTAAGTTATTCTTGTATAGACTGAGGAAGCCCATGTAAAATGTAATCATGCTGTTGAGTTAAAAAAAGGAAAAGATTAAACGCCACTCTGAGATTCTTTTTGCATCTGCCTGAGCATTCTTCTTCAAAAAAAAATCTGCAGTGTCTTTCTTCTTAATTTCCTCATGCGTCTTAATTTGCATGTCAAATAAAACCTCCCTGACTAATTTTGATGACACTGCAAATGTTTAGCTCTGAAGACAATCAGTGTATATTGTCATGTGTTATCAGATAACCATTGACAAACTACCTTTACCATGTGCTTCACAGTCTATTGAGTAATGATTTTTCTCATGAAATTAAGAAAATTCGAGATCAGTACAAAATCGTGTCTTTTGTTTGGGAACACGTTATGTGCAGTGCTGGAAAAGGAGAGTCAGGTCAGGGAATGTGACTGAGAGCTTCCTTCTCCCTCTGCCCCTAAGGCCTATTTAGCCTTGAGACATTTACCATATGCCACAGATTATTTTAACCATGAGTGTTCCATATCTTTATGGATATGGAGCTACCACTGGGCTTTCACTATTACTGGACTTTCAAGGTTATTTTTCTGAACCAGCCTAAGAATTATGTTGATATTACAGACATGTCAATCTTGATCTTGGCACCGTTTTTCCTTTTTTTTTTTCCCCCCATGAATAAATTTAAGTATCTGTGAATAGCCATTTGTTACCTTGCAGTGTGAACTTGAGGCAGAGAGCAGTGTGTGCATGTATATATTGCCTGGCAGGGGGTATGTCTTCCATTAAACTATGGGAAATGTAGATATTGCATTTTCATATCAGGCACATTGAGCTTTAGAGCTTAGTTTCCATTCAGTTATCCTACTTGGTGAGGTGAAACGATCCATACTGAAGGTATTTTTCAGCAATATCTTAGCAAATGTCATAGAAACCACCTCTTTACTGTTGGCAATTATTTTTCCCAGCGGAATGACATCCCGGTCATCTATGACAAAACAGTAGGAAGGTGCAAAATTGGCCTTGTCAACTCTGATAGACTTGATTGAATGCACAGCAACAAAGAATAACTAAATATATATGCTTTCTTTTCCTAGGATAGTTTTGGTTTAATTTCACTTTTCCCTACATTGTGGTTAGCAGAAAGCGGGAAATATCCCAGATGTGCAATGCTATTATTAGATGTTACCTATAAACATGGGTTTGCATTAGTTTGATGCGCTGATATAGCATGTGTTAGAAAGCTTTTTTCCCCTAAGAAAGACGTGGTCAGAAAGGACTTTTCATAAATGGGATTTGAGTGTGCGTGTTGTGTATCATTTAACAAGGAAAGAGAAGATGAAAAGTCACGTTCAAGTTTTACCTCATTTAAAAGGTAAGCTTGAACTGCTTCTTAAAGGCCCCTGCTCAAGGTTTGGTAACAAAAAAACTACCAGAGCGAGAGCTCTTTCTCTGACCTGTTCCCAGGATTTTCTGAAGGGCCTCCTTGTCTTGCTCTTCACTTGTCTGAGTGTGGGGTCATTTCCCTGTGGCTGGAGGGCTCGTGGAAAGCCCATCACATGGGACAGGAGTATTGCACAGCCATCCAGCTCCAGTACTCCCAGGGCCTCATTGCCTTTGTCCCTCAGCTATGGAGGGGCCAGGGAACAACTGAAAAATGATGTAAAATGTTTGCCAACACACCACTGTCATTGTGTGAACAGAACGCTGAGCTTTGTGTTGCATATACACCTCTTCTCCTTGTCAATAAAAAATTATTTGGGTGCTAGAAACTTGCTGGCTGACTGGTGTAAAAGCATTGCTTAACAGCTCCTACCCACAGATTCCGGATTTTTGCCTTTCGTTTGGTGCCAGTACACTTGAAATCCTGCAGAGGACCACTGTGAAATTTTGTTTTGAGGGTTTGCCTCAGGTGCTGTCTTCAATCTGCACCTCAGGGTGGAGGAAGAAGCAGGACAGTGAGAGACTGTGCTCAGACACCCTGTATCAGGGTGGGTGCTTGGAGGAGGTGGAAAGCACTGAGAGTGCCGCAGGGTAAATCAGCCCTGCAGCACCTTGGGCTGAGTGGGACCCTTCTCTCCTCTCCCCACAAGCACCTGGCTGTGTGCTCAGCCTGGCCTCTCCCACAGGGATGAGAGGCACTCCAGTCAAAGGGACGGTGCTCACTTTCCCAGCAGGTGGATGAACTTGAATGTCTGGTTCTGCCCTGGTTCACACGGTCTGTTCACTAAAGAGATCAAAGCATGTTCATTTCTGGCACAAGACTTGATACAGATTCCTGTGGCTGCATGTAAGCAGAGCATGGATGGACTCTCTGACTGTCTCAATAACCCCAGCTCCACCAAGATGTCAACACCCCTCACCATGCCTTTTGGGAAAACAGTCTTTCTTTCATTTGGTAGATCAACCTTCTCTTCCAATCAGTTTGTAATGATCAAAGACATCAAATTCTCTTGAATATTTGTTATTTTTGAGGTTTTATGGATTAAGTAATCTCTGATTATCAGGCATCCATGTGAAATAGTTGTGAAACGAGATGATCAACTGACTCATTTAATGTTATGCCATAAAGCATGGTTTGATTCAGCTTTGAGTTTCAGCTGTGTCTAGCTGTAGTTATAACCAAGCAGTGAATCACTATCCCTTGGTCACTGACCCTTTAGGTGTTGCTCGGGATCTGTGACTATAAAAAAAAGTCTGTCAAAGTTAGAAACTTCCAGTCCCTTGGTCCTAACCCATTGCAATTAATTACTTGTGTACCTACCATTCTAATGTTCAGATAGTTTTATTTGTTAATTTTTTCTTACTTTCCTAAGAGTTTTTGCCAGCTTGTGAAGAGGCTGGTTAGTTCACAGCCTATCCCCCACAGCTCTCTACCACATCACAAGCTCTGTCATGTGTTAGGGTGACTGGCACTGAGTCATACTTTCTTTTACTGTACCTGTTTTCTGCCATAATCAACTTTATTCATATTCTTTCCTGCCTTTTCTTTATTCAAGTAACAATTCACATGCTAATGGGATTTTGTTTGAGCCTGTTTCTAGAAGAGTAGCTTTCAGCTGACGTTTTTCTATACTTTCCATTGTAAAGATCTGTTTAGATTTAGATTTTATTTTTTATTCCCAACAGCTGGCATGGGTAAACAGCAAGCAGTGTGCTTCTTAAAATCCCTTGTGAGAAAGTGAGTAGGATATCTGTACTATTTGTAGTAGTTTACCAGAGATAAAAGCAATTTTAGAGCTCTCATGCTAAACCTATGGTTCTCTCCTTTGCCTCATGATTTTATCTGGCAATCCCCCTTTGACAGGGGCTGATTTGACATCTTAGAGGGTCCACAGACAAATGGTAAAGATGCACCAGAGTGCTGCAGGGCTTGCAGAGTAGCCAGGGTGCCCAGCACCACCATCTTGGGATTTCCACCTCTGTCCCAACACTCACTGTATATTCAGCATTCAGGCCTCAGCTGGGCATCCAGGCTCCTTTGAAGAAAGGATAAGAAAGTCAGCAAAAGGGATCCTCTCAAACCAGGAAAGCCTATATTGCTTGTAACAACTAGGAAGTGAACATTAAAAGAAAGAACTGGAGTTTATGTAAGTGCCTCTCTCCTCTTCCTCTGGGATCCCAAGTGTGACCCTTTTCTGGGGATTTATTCTAAAATGTGGCATTAGTTATGTACATCTTTGAATTGCCCTGCTTCGAGCAGGGTGTGTACCAGGTGTCTTCCTGAGATCACTTCTGACCTAAACAATTTCTGCCTAGGGGGAACTGGGTGGAGAGACACAGCACAACACTGCCTGGTTTCCAGTGACTTGTGATTAAAGCAACAGCATGTGAAAGACCCAAATTCATGTTCCTGTCCTGCCTGTTTCACAAAAACACGAATGCCTATATTGTACTCCTCAAGGGGTTATTCTGAAAAAAGGTTAATAGATACTCTGGAGGGCTGAGGTCTCCTTTGGTTCTTTGTCTGGAGAAGTTTATGTAGAGAAAGAGAGAACTGGATGCCGGCTCCATAGGTTACTGCAATTCCCTGCAGATGCAGAAGACTGGGTTAATAAATGTGGAGTAATTTATGAAGTGTACGCAGGGAAGAAGAGAAAATAGCTTTCAGGTTATTGTGCTTACCTGAATGTCAGACAGCTGAGTTGAGGGGGACCTTAATGTGGTTCTCTGGCTCCCCTGCATTAGTAGATGTTCTGGTATTTGCCATGCCTCCAAAAGCTTTCTGGCTCATTGGGGAATATCCCTATATATGCTGTAAACTACATATCAATGTCTAAACCATGTTTGCAAACCATGGTAGCAGCCAGCCAGTACCGAAGGATAGCAGCAATCCCTGAATGATGCCAAAAGGTGCCCTCCTTTTTCCTGGCAAATTTCACCCTTGGTATGACCATCATGAGGGTCAGGAGGCTTTCTGCTTGTTTTTATTTGGTTTTGATTTTTTATTTTTCAAGAACGAAAGTCTGACTCTACAGTATCAGGAGACTTCCTTCTATAAATACTGCAATTATGGACACAAATGCATTTTACAACCAGTGCTGAACATCATCTTTAACTGCTGGGTAAATACTAAAATCTGAGTTTCTAGAAATTTATGCTGCAGTAGATCAGAGCGTATTCCCACAATATGGTAAGATCGATCCAGGTAATTCTATGTAAAACTCTGAACTTCTAGACACGTGCACACATAAAATTCCATTGATGTAATGGGCTTTCTACTGCAAAGGAAAATGTTATGTTTGGATTTTTTTTTCCCCTGTGGCTTACAGGAGTAGAATATTTCAGTATGAGCTGAGATTTATGCATTTTAGTCGTAAATCAATTGACTGATTTTTATGAAATATAAAACCGGTATTTTCAGGCATTTCATTAGACTAAAAAGAACTGTTCTGCAAGAACAGCTTCAGCCCTCAGCCCAACTTACATGTTTACCTAGATTAATATGAGTGGAATTGAAGTGAGTCTGGATGAAGTCCAAGTCAAAATTAGACTGCAGCAAACCCAAAATTGAAGTCAAAGGTAATTTTCCAATTGATTTTGGTAGATACAGGTTGTTAGAGCCAAGAAAGATGCTGAAAAACCTGATATTTCTGTTATTAGTGCTGTGTTGGGGATATATCTGCTTCAGATTTTGCCACGCATTTGCTGTGCAGGGCATGGGGAAGATGCAGGCAGCAGGCTGGGAGATGATTGAACCAAGGATTTAAGGGCTGAAACTCCAAGGCAGCATCCTCTTAGTAGGCTAGTGATGGAACTCGAGACTCGAGACTCGAACTCAAGCTGGCTATTCTAGGAATACACTGTTAAATACCCAATCGCTCTTCTGGTGAAACAACCTGGGCTAGAGCACATCCCATGCCATTATTTCCCTTGCTGTGGAGAGAACCTGCAAGGTCCCTTCAGATAATTGGGTTGCTGGGTTTTTTCACACTAATTAAACAGAAAATGTTTTGAAGTGAAATCAGCCACTCTCCCTGGCACGTTGCCATATGGAATGGTGCAGGGGCAGACGCTCTCCCAGCTCTCTTCACTGGCTTCAGCGTACAGCAATTGGTAGGAAATAGGCTCAGTGGAAAATGGCCTGTTCTGCGGAGATGTAAATAATAGCAACATTAGACCAATAAAAATCAACAGTGTGATTTTTATGTGCAGCTGTAATTATTTTCCACTAAAGGAGGCGCGGGAGGAGTACAAAGCCGGCGGTTCCCATCGCTAGCAGGCTGCCTAGCAGAACGCCTGCCTCCTCCTCACCGCCTCTCACAGACACACATCAAACAATTGCATTAGCACTTCTGCTGCCTTTCTTCTCCCACCCTCTATTTTCACACTATTTAAGAGCTAAAGCAGAGTGGTGTTGATAGTTGAGCCTAACAGCGAGTTTTGTTTGAACACAGTTTATCCTGTCAATGATAATTCAGAAATTTCTGCATGCATTTTGAAGGCAAGGTTAAGTAATTTTTAAAGATGCATTTCTCCATTTGCAAATAGTAAATCATTTGTTCTGTTTAGTGGTTCTGAAAGCATGACTTTGTGGAAAAGCTTGCTGTGGAAAGTTGGAACAGGATAAAATTCTCCCTCTAATCCCAGAGATGGGCTCTATATATTTGTGGTTTTATAATATGTAGAGTTCTAAGAGAAATTTTTATATTTTTTATGCCTTTTTTAATATTAAAAAGCCATTATTACAGAAGAACAAATTGTAATATTTCATCTTTATTGCCACTTTTACTACTGTGGGAACAATTTTAAGGTATGGCAGTTCAGTAACTCTAGGTTCTTTCTGCAGACAACTGCTTTTTTTTTTTTTTCCTTGACATGTTTTTAACAGTTTTTGGATCAGGCCCCAAATATGTGTAATTAGCTTTTTATAAAAGCTATTAGAGTGTAATCATCCTCCCATCTGGATTTTATGTTCTTGCTATTAATGCTACAGATGCTTTAAAATATATAGCTCCAAGCCTTGCTCTGATCCTGTTAGCTAAGGGCTGAATTTAATTTTTTTTCCAAAGAGGCACGGAGAAATTCTTGGATTTAAAATATATGTAGTCACCTTACATAGGGGATGTGTTTATTACTGAGGTTATAGATAATTCACCTAGTGATATTACTCCAGTGCTGCTCCTACTAGGACCTTTGCCATCAAGTTCAGCATATACAAGTTTGTGTCCTGCACTTAACGCATTGGCAAAATACACACACATTCGCTCATCAGTGTCCATAGCAAAATTTCTCTTTGACTGAGTCAGTGTATCTTCTACAAGCGTTCAAGTGCTGTGGTCTTATATAATCAGATGATGGACAAAATTTCTAAATAAAACCTGTGGGCATAATTTGGTATTTTGAGCGGTCCCACTCTTGTAAGAGGAAATACAGACTCGAAAGTGTAGTCTTGAAAAGCACGTCCATTTCAGATGGAATATTTGTGGAAGTCTGTGGGAGTTAGTATCCAATTTCTGGTATTTTAATAGGATTTAGGTCCCTAGATCCTATATGCTCTCCAGAATCTCTGACTTATTTACTCCCCAAGATTTGAAAGGAAGACCAGAATCCTGCTGGGCTAAACCACAGACCCAGTTACAAATATCACTTCAAACACAGGATCCGGTCAAAGCACAGAAACCACAGGTTAGTGTAAAAATGTCCTATACCTACATTGTGGAAATAAATACTTTGCCCTGCTATAGTGTTGTTGTTTTATTTTTTATAAAAAAACGTCATTTAAAGAATACAATTATCTAATACAGGGATTTTTTTTCAAAAATTAATTCAGTATCTTTGAATTAACTAAAGGACATATGATTCCTCAGGTTTCATGGCAGGTATACAAATGTTTATTGAAGAGAGAAGCATTTAGGGACATAAATCCATGCTGCTTGTTGAGGCATAACTTACTGTTGCCCTTGGGAGGGAAAAACACACTGCACTTCTGTGTGTGTGTGTTAATGAACACATCTTTAATATACTGGCACGTTTTACTTGCTGTAACACTCAGGTTTCTGTTTTCCATTTTTATTTAATGTCAGCTCCAATGGCACTAAGATGTCTATGGTCTAGGCATAGATGTGTTAAAATAATCTGAAAAATTGAAAGCTAAATAGACCTAGTAAGAAATACCTGTGTTTATTTCATAACTATTCTCTACATGTATCTTAGAAGGATCCTATTTATTATCTGTATATGGTTCAAAGATTGTCACGATAAATATAAAAGTATACTCAGGGGAAGAGTAAATAGGGACATGAAAGTCAGAAAATGTGATGTGAATTATTGTCACTATATATTAGTGAAATAAGATTTGTGTTTTAAACAGTTTGTCTTAACTATTTGTCTGTAAAGGATATCTATTTGGCAATGTTTGGGCACTACTGAACTCTACAAATTTCTGGTACCTTTCTACATGCCTCCTCTATGCTTCTGCATTTGCTAAAGCTTTTGAAATCTACACTACTGAAAATGTCTGTTTAATGGCAGTTATCACATTTAAGCAACTATAAATAGCATAAATTAAGAAATTACCTAGGATGAAGTTAGCAGACCTTTCTAGTGTCATCCTTCAGGTCATTTAAGCCAATCACCAACTGGATAGAAACTTCCACAGGAGAAGGGCAGTAGGGAGCTGGTGCCTACTGCAAAATACCAGACTTGTCCTGTTAACACAGATCCTCTTTTCCTCAAAGTTTTTTCCTAGGAAGGGATATGTGCTTTAGGGACCTGAGCCAAAATACGAGCCTGTTCAAATATTCAGTGCATGAGGCAACACTCAGCATTTCTATATTTGGGAATTTCTTTCTCATACTGACTATGGTAGAGGTATACATCACGGGTGCTTGTGATGTTCATAAAAATAATAACTGTGTAATAATAGAGTATGCAATGGAATAATAAATATCCTTTAGGATGTAAGGCAAAGCCTAATAAATTCATTAAGCAGACTAGATTTCCAGCCCCTAGCAGCAGACCTTGCACTTAAATCAAAATCACAACATGCATTTGTCCATCTTTGATAGAGACTTGGAAACAGTCTTTGAAATGAGATGTCTGAATAAAGAAAATGCCCTTGCTTCCATAAATACTAAGTATGAAGCTAGGCATAATAGACATGAATGTGGAAATGGAGGCATCTTAGCATGTCTTTGTGTCTCAGTTTGATTGCACATTGTGAGGCCTGGTGACTTGATGCCTTCTCTCCTTGAGCCTTGTGATCACACCAGACAGTGCAGTGGCTGATGAAGCAAACCTGAAGTAAAATGCAAGGCACCAACCTCTTTTAGACTTCGGTGCCAATTTGGAAATTTCCATGCAAATGCTGCTCTGTAAAAATGCAATCTCACATTTACGTAGACCTGCCTGAGACTGCATCGTGCGTGGCAGCAAATACCAAGTAAGGCTGGTGCTGTGGAAGGAACAATGAGGTCAGGCTGAAATAGATTTTTCTTTTTTGAAAATTTTTTTCATTTTTTTTCTCTCTAACCCCAGTTCAGCAAGGGGCTGCCAATGTGATACTCTCAGTTCTAGTCCCATACGTGCATCCTCCAGCTGCAGCCTCAGACAGGGCACAAGAATGTGCACACTGATTATTCAGGCACAGCATGCTGCAATAGTCCATAAACAATCTGCCTGCTGGATAAAAAAAATCAAAGTTTCGGTTAAGTCTAAAATGCTTTAATTTTAACTTGGGCAGATGTTTACTGTTATGTGGAGCTGGTGTTTTATGCAAAGACCAAATCCTTTGCCTTCCTGAAAAACCAATGCTGACCATCCAAGTACAGCTTTCCAAATTCTTGCCAATGTGACCATTGCATGTTAGATATAGAGATAACACATGATAGAACTCAGAACTTTTTGTGTATTTATTTCTAGTCTGTTTTTTAGGTTGACTCCTATTCCTGAAGCTGAAAGGTAGTGTGGAAAAACATCAGTAATTGAACAAGTGTACACGTTTTTCTGGGTGTTGCCAAGATGCTGGTTACCAAACATACAAGCCAGTTGAATAATATAAAATTAATGACATATTCTTCTGATTTCGATATTAGTTTGGTATTCTTTGACCAATATTGGAAGGTTATTTAGATTTTCTTACTAGGAGAGAATTTTTTTTTTTAATTTACCAAGCTAAAGGAGTAGAAAAACAAATGTTCTCTCTGCTGTAAAGTCAGTCCCAGTTGATAGGCACGTGAAGAATATGGGCACTTCAGGGGAGAAGTTAAAAGTACAGCAGTAGAAGTGAAAAGGAGAATTTAGGAACATCCTGCTGGAAAGCTGGCTTTGCTCTGCCTGGGTGAATGGTACTGTGCAAATCCTGTGATATGGAGTGTCTGCAACAATAGATTAGGAGCCCTAAAGCCCATCTGTGGTTGGAAGCCTTTCCACTAACTGGTCTTTTAGGTGTTCTTCTACATAATATATGTGTGCACTTCATATGTTTTGGTGTAATAATTTACAGCTGGATATTCTACATTCTTCCCCATTATCTTGGATGATGTCTATCTCTTTTTTTGGTCTCCTCTGTGGCCTTTTGTCTGCAAACAGAGAAGTTGCTGCTCACTAAACACACGAGGAAGACTTTCATAATTTCATCCCAACTGAGCAACTTGAGGTGCTATATTGGCCCAAGGCAAACTGAATTAATGAGACTTAACTGCAGAATTTGCTCATTCCCCCCAGGTTCACTGGTACTGAAGAAAGCTCCTGCTGGGATGATGTATTGGAGTCACAGATACCATAAAATGCAGCACACATTATTATTTTTTAATCCTCTACTTTCTGATACCAAATACCACCCTCAGACTATGTTTTCAATGCTAGTACTCAATCTATTACAAATAGAGTTTTCCCTTTCAGCAGGTTTCCTTCCTTTTCCTATTTTGTACAATGGATAAGTAACAAGGCTGGAAAGAATGCTTGTCAACTTCAATTTTGCCAAATATGTAAATGTTATAAAAAACATTCTTCTGAAAAAATGCCTAGACAAACCAAAATATTTCCACAATTTAAGTAAGATTACAAACATGAACAGATAATTTACAAATAAACCCTGGTAGCTTGGACAACCAAAATATTTTGTCATTGGGATCCTCCAAGTAGAAGAGTTCAGAATGAAAAGTAAAACTGCATTCACGCAGACTTCCATCGTTCAAACAAAAAGGCACAGAAACACAAGGCAGCCATTGGAGGATTTTATTAGCTGCTGCTCGTGAAAATACAATGCTTGAGTCCTTTGGAGTCCTTCAGGTTTATGTATCTGTGTAGAGCCTTGGGGACTAGAATGGAGAACCAGAAGTTTGCTCACCTACTTCAGGATTAGACCCCCTGCCAGTGTGCACAGATTTTACTGGGGAAATACCCCTCTGAGTTACAGCCATTGTTTTCTTCCCCAAGACAGTTTAGCCAGTGCAACACTAAAATAAATAACTGAAAAATGAAGAGTTTTTTATGTCATATTTCTCTATGGAAATGCAAACAAACTTTACCCCCTAATCTAATTTATATGAATATGAGAGTTGATAAGATTTTTACTCTTTTGATTATACCGATAATGGTAAAGCAAGAAACTTGCATATTGACAGTGTTTGAAATCAGATTAACTGCAAAAATATATTCACAAAGCTGGTTTGTTAAAGAGAAATACTTTTTCTGCACTTCTGTGGTAGTTATACATTTACTGGCATCACAATTTCCAGCAATGAGCAATGATAATACCAGCACTAACTGTTTGAAAGGAAATAATAAAGCCAAAATAGATGAACTGAGCTGTTCTAACAGATAACCTAAGGAGAAAAGTATAGGTGTGGGGATTGTTCCTTTTTTTAGTGCCAAACTGGAGATTTTTCGTCAAAGATAAGTCCATGTCAGTTAACTCACTCCTGGGAGTCAAATAACCTTTCTTTGTTCAATTTAATAAACTGAATTTTGAAGTGTAGAGAGCATTTGTCTTTTTGAATGAAGAGAAATTCTGTATTTCTAGTTGTAATTGTTCTTTCTGGCCTCAGTATTGAAGGTGGTTATAGTTCTATAAAGTGGTGTCATTTTTGCCATTGGTGCTGAGGGAGCCAAAGACAGAGTATAAATCAATTTACAGCCTGTTTAAAAGCGGGGAAAAAAATGCGTGAACCTTAGTTCAAAAACTACTTCCGATTATTATTATTTTATGATTAACTAAAATGGACTTCAACCTCCTTCGAGGTTTCAGTGTTAGCATGATAAAACTCATCGCTTTTAACAAACTGACTGGTTTCAGTATTTATTCAGTCCATTACACATGCACAGAACTGTACAGCAAGGGGAAGGTCACTCGATTAATCCTTGCTCCAAAGGGGTAAGTGGATATGATCATATGCAATACAAAACCAATGCATATTGATTAGCATGACAACGCCTCACTGAACAGATGTCTCTTGGAAGGAGAGTGGAAGCAATTTGGTACAGGAGGCCTCCTTTGTCCTCTCTCCTGATGGTAAGGCAAACCAGGACCTGACCAGAGTGCTCCATGCCCACTTTGGTATGACAACACCCCTAATGCCAACCTGGCTCAAACAGCACTATAAGAGAAAAACCTTTAGTGAAGTCCACACATCCCCCGGACCTCCCAAGATGCCTCAGCACACCCCAGTGCCAAGGTGAGGTTGTTCTCCCAGCCTGTGGTCATGAGTCACTGCTTGGCAAGCTTAGCTGAACTCCAGAACTGGTTCCTTTCAGGGTGATAAAATGCTCCTACAAAACAGAAATTAATCTGTTTTACCCCACAAGGACTGTTTGTAGCTCTGGTCAGACCCAAAATCCATGCAGTCAGGTGCACTTAGGCAGACAACCACTGCACATCTGGTCGATTGAATAAGGCAGACCTGTGCTTCTGTGCGCACAGACTTCTCTTGAGAATAAAGAAATGCCTGTTTGGTGAAAGGCTGAGGTCTTGAAGGGATACATGCTCAACCTTGATGGACATAGCTATTGAAACCAGTTTGATCTCACATGTCTCAGCTTCCCCTGTGCCTATGATGGATCCATAGATGTGGAAACAAAACCACCAAGGGATAAAAGCAAAAAACATGCATCCCTCATTTTTTTGGAAGGAGAGACAGCATCAAGCATGGGGATAATGTGAAATCCTTGGTCAGGCAGCAAGAAATGAATGCAAACAGAGAGAATACGAAGAGCAGACAGATGATGCAAGGGAATCAGACATTAGTTATAGTGACTTTCATGACACGTATCTCAGTCAATGAGAATGTCTTGTTACTGGTGAACCTGCATCTCTGAATCTGAAGTTTCCTTTTAAGACTTTGTTGTGCTAGCAAAGCCTAAAGAAGACTTTTGTGAAACACCCTGTCATAGCCTCAAAGAGGGGCTTTCTGCTGAAGTCACCAGGGCCGCACCAGTAGGAAACTGGATGGAAAAGAGACTCAGGTTACATGTGCTTGGACAGATCTGGGGTGTGGTGACCACAAGTGTTCCTCCTCTGCTAACTACCATACATATTTGCTGGGGCATCAGCAAACCTACTTCAAAACAGGTATTGCTCAATTCTTAAGCTTATGACAATGTTTAGGCTTTTTTTTTTTTTTTGGTCTACCAAATCTCTAGAATGAAGTTTAATGCTGGAAAAAGTGACATTGTTCCATACAACCTGTAGCTGCTGTCTCTGTTGTTTGTCTGTCTGTGTCACTGAGCTGATCAAAGCCTTGACAGCTTCACTGGAAGCATCACCTGTGAGAATGTCTGGAAGTTCTGGTTAATCACAGGGGCTTTTTTGCCATTTCAGGGCAATGGCAGGAAAAGAGAGCTGATAGAAACCGGAGAGCCAGCGTTAACCATTAGGAGGCTCTGTGAACCTTCTGCTGAATACAAGGATGAAGGAGGGTGGGGAGGTGGAGTTCAAAAACCATGCAAGACTCTTAGGAAATGCCTGATTCAGCAAAATACAGATTGCTCTGCCTCTGCATTCAAGGCTGCCTCATCTAAACAAAGTGGCTAAGCAGGCCCGTAATTTTACTTATGACAAATACTCCCATCTTCATTGAGATGTCTCATGCCCATTTGTTGCTTAAATACTTTGCAGGTTGTGAGCTACCTCTTAGTAAAGTGATCTCGTTACTGCACGCTCTCGTTTGAAATTCCCAAATTGTGAAGGTAAGTACTTGCAATAATGAACACTCTTGGGGCTGTGTCACGTGAGGTCTTTTGCCTTTTAAATGTAGATGGCAGATTACTAAAAGTGTTTCTCTCCACGTAGCATTTTTTGCGGTGCTGCTGTGTGCTGCATATGCCAAACCTTCCTCTGTGACTGTAAAATATTTTATCTTGTTTAGGTTTATTATGTGGCCCAAGAAGAAACAGAAACGCCTTCAGATTTGGTTATTACAATTCACTGAACAATCTTGTGAACACATTGAACAGATTGACAGTTATATTCAAGTATAATTAGGTATGATGAAGTCACTTTCTGAAAGCTTACTTTTGTAAAGATGTATTTACTAGCATTCAGCTTCTTTCATACCGAGTATAACACTGATTTTTGCATTCTCACATAACTCTTATTCAGAATTTCACTTGCTGATAAGCTGTAGGTGTATTTTGCCCAAATCTGTTTTACTCAAAATTCCTCAAAACTCTCTTTGACTCCATTCTGGATCTGCATTTTTCTGTATAAGCCTAATAGTTGAAATTTCTTTCTGTCTTCAGTTGCAGGATGAGCACTGATGTTACAGAATGAACACACCTTATTCCTGTTCAGACTGAAGTCTGCTAAGTCAATGTATTTCTTCAGCGCCAGGAGTTTTATGTGTGTTATTCTTTGGTATGAGAGGATAGG
Source organism: Vireo altiloquus (assembly GCA_013396875.1). Taxonomy (NCBI): domain Eukaryota; kingdom Metazoa; phylum Chordata; class Aves; order Passeriformes; family Vireonidae; genus Vireo; species Vireo altiloquus. The sequence continues at coordinate 853,390 of VZRF01010033.1, forward strand.
GCACATATCTGCAGCCTGTCGCTTCTGAGTCATCACTCATTTTATGCAAATGTTCTTAATGAGGCAAGGTAGTTCACTTTGGTGGGTGATACAGGAAGGATCCTGTATAAATAGGCAAGAAAAAACAGGGTATGAAAACTCAGTCATATTCCTTAAGTATTAGACACAGAGAACACGGTTATTTCTCTGCTTTACCTTATCCTTCTGAATTGAATAAGGAACTTAATTCATTACATCTAAACGCCATGTAATTGACCTCTGCCCTCACCCGATATTCCAGGGAAATCATTCCTGCTCCTACAGCGGCGCAGCCGAGACCTCTCTTTGATGCGGAGCTGCTTCTTAAACGTCGTCTCCTTGTTCCCTCCCTAGGACCAGCAATGCGCCGGAATGGCCATGGAGCAACGGGGAAATAATTACAAAACACACCTCTGAAAAAGAGGACGAGGAAGTGAAATCAGAGGGCTCCGCCGCCCGCCGGGAAAGGGAAAAAAATACGTGCAAATCCCTGAGCAGATGGTGAGTGTAAACACACCGAAGCGGAGCTGAATTCCTCCCGGGGGGGCGGAACTCGGACTTTCTCCTTTCCGATGCTCGCCGGGGAAGCTGCTCCGCCCAGGGACACACGGACACGGACACGGACAGGGACAGACAGGGGGACGCGCACCCAGGGCCAGCGCACCCGCACAGGCGGGGACACACGGACACGGACAGACAGGGGGACGCGCACACAGGGTCACCAGCGCACCCGCACAGGCGGGGACACGCTCACCATCCCCGGCACACGCAGGCACCGAGGCGGCCCCGCTCCGCGCCGGGGACACGCGCCCCGCACCGGCACACGCGCGGAAGCACCGCCCCGGACCGCCCCCGCATCCCTCCCTCCTCTCCTCCCGCCCTCCCCGCTCCCCGCCCGCCGCGCACACATACACAC